>CAJNOQ010000098.1:0-77501 GCA_905250885.1 Didymodactylos carnosus
TAACATAGATTCTCACCTTTAAAGAATTCCTTGCTCGTTGATTATATAACTGAGTATCGACGGCTCTTTCCACATGTCCTGTAAATTTCGCCCAAATTAATCGTGCTAAATTCCAATCCACTTGTAAGCTTTCATGTTCAATAACGTTTGCGCCAGGTTGCTGCGTGTCTTTTTACACAATGACAGCAAAGCTGTCTGAAATATTTCACTTCTCACAAATGCCATTCGAATAAATACGAGGAAGTAATCGAGTGAACAAGTTGACGTTAAAACAAATGACAAATTTTGTTCACTTATGCAACCCTAAAAAATGAACAGATACGTAGGGAACTTGGAAGCATATTTGATAAATTCTGTAGAATTTTATTTCATCTCTTCAGATTTAATCAGAAAATATTTTCTTTCACACGACATTATTCAAAAACCAGAGATTTCTAGAAACTCTATATCCGATAGAGCTACTACTCTTTGACAATACCATTGGAAAGAGTGCTATCAAAAACCCTTAAAACCGGAGCTTTAGCTCAATCTGAGCGGCGTTTACTGTTTTAGTTTTCTCATGCAGCACGACTATTATCGGATTCAAAAAATAAGATACCCAACGCCTCTTCGGATAACTCGGCAATGTGAAGAGATATCGAGAAACGGTTTTCGCTGACTTATAGCCAAGTCCAGGGCACATAGAACTATGGCAGGAAAACAATTTTCATTGGATCTCCATGGGTTTTCCAGAAGGATCTTTGGCAAACCAGTCGGAATATCTGGAAACTGAGATAGGAATCTATCTATTTTTTTCTATAGATGGATAGTCCGATGTGTCTTCTCCAAAATGAGAACTAAGCGAACTCTTAATTTTTCCTGGTTCAGGTCTGGCATCGGATTTCCTGAGAGTCCTAAGATTGATGTCTCTTTAGATGTGGTAATTCCGAAAATGAATGGAAATAGATGTAATAAACCACGCTGAATTTCGTGGGAACATTTGCTTTTCAAATAAGCTTCAAAAACCTGGTGAAAACCTATATTAGTTGAAATAACGCAATTGTCCCTGTTTTTGAGTAAATTTAAAAAATTTATAACTCAGTCACAGTCCATCCAAATTATGTCAGAATATCAAGATATAATCTAATTTACCTGCTCAGTACGATTATTTAATGGAGAATAGTAAGAAATACTCTTGTAGAACGGAAGATTTCTAGAAAACCTTTTCAAAAATCGAAGTCTTTTCTGTTGATTTGTAAAGCTTTTATTGAACTGCATAGTATTGAACAGGTAAAATAGAGTACATATTGATATTCTGACATAATGTTGATGAACTGTGACTAGGTTATAAATCTTTTAATTTTACTCAACAGGGAAAATTGAGTTATTTCAACTAATATGGGTTTTCACTCGGTTGTTGCATTTTGTTCTGAAAACTAACATTGCCACGAGATTCAGCATAGCCGATAATCTATGTTTTCATTCATTTCTGACAGTCCCAAATCAGACGGCAGAGGAGTGCTAAGGCTTCAGGAAAATGTCCGTAGCTCCCGAACCACGGATTTCTAAGATGTCACTTAGATCTAGTTTTGTAGAGAACACTTCGGATTATATATCTATGAAAAAAGTATAATGTTAACTCCAATATTTATTTTGACACTGGCAAAACCTTTAGGGGGTTTCTAGAAAACTCGTAGAAAACCATAAGTTACTGAGATATAGTTTTGGCAACCTCGTACATTTGAAGTACATAGTTTAGCAAGTTCAAAACAAAAAACAAAATTTTAACTTTCCAGCTCTTGCTGCGAGAGAAGATCTCCAGAAAACCTTGTTTTTCAGCGAAAATGTATTTTCGGTTTATTTAACATATTATTTAGTAAGTTAGAACAGTATTTTATTATATTTATATAAGTGAATTATTATGCTTGCACGTATATCACTCGAAAAACTAGATATCTTTGAAACCATTTTTATAGAGTTGAAAAAAACAAAAACAGTTCTTCTCTTCCTCTCTCTTTTCAACTGTCTTTCGTCTTTCTAGGCAACTGCTATACATAATCGATGATTTTTTTTTCTGTATTTTTGAAAAAAATGTATTAAAATACTTTTTGTTGGCGTCAAATATGTTTATTTATATCTATTTACCTGTATGTCAACCATGAATCTATATTGATTTTTTGATCTATTAGTACATTCCTATAATATATTTTTATACCTGTTTGTTAAGTTTTGAATATGTCTGAATATTGAGTAAAATATTTAAAAAAATCGTGAATTGCATAATAATGCATAGTTTTAATCCGTTTCGTTCAAAATCACAACACTTCAAGAAAAATTCGCCTGATACCACAGTCGATAACAATAAACAGGCAGTGACTATATCGAGATTTGTTATTTATGAAAACAATGGAACTAGGATTAATCAACAAAACCCATATATATTGGATAATGAAAACAATGATCAAGAACAGGTAGCATTTAGAGTTAACTTAATAAAGAATTGTAAAGCGATAATGTTTTTAGTGAAGATTAAACCATTAAGCCCTTCATCTAAATCTAATTTGGCAGAGCAATTGGCCTCTTTTAGGTCAGACAGTATATTGCGTGCCGCTCCATATTTGGTTTTACTAGAAGAAAAAAAAATATGCAGTTTTAAAACGGACAGCACAGTTGATAGGAAGGGATGGTATTTATGGATGGGAGGGAGCAAATAGAAATTCGATGAAAAATGATCGAATTTGCGTTTTAGTTGTTTTATTTTACAAATGTATGCTTGAAAAATATTACTTTTATCTGATTGNTGATTGACTTTCATGAGTAGATATCGATCTGTTTAGGTCTACAATAATGAGAAAATCGTTGAGGGGAAGAAGAGTGAGTCGAACAAGTGAATAAAATTAGTGCACCAAGCACTGAAGCACATTCTCATACAATAAATGAAAATTGATAAATAAATCTCAAGCATACTAGGGCTATAGGTAGTAGATAAACACGTTCTAACGGATAGAAAATGCTAAATATATTCTGTTTGTACCAAAACTGAACTCTGTTTAAACCCCTTAGAACTCTTGTCTTCAACTTCGAAGGATTTTTGTTTCTACTAGGTAGAAGAGAAATCGAAACAGCTAGAATGGGATAATTTTGTACGTGCCACTGTATAAATTGATCTTTAAGTTAAGAAATTAAAAATATTCTGACATAAGATAAAACTGCAAGAATTGGGAAACACCTAGCTTATAAATAGATAGGACAAGAGATATAGATGTAAAGAGTTAGTTAAAAACTTTTATCCGTAACTATGGTGGTGGTTTTATGCCATCTTAATATAAATTTTTGTTTATAGATATCACTGAATAGTTGCGAATGTAATAGGACATATCAAGGACGATTATTGCCCCGTTCCTTGTAGTATGGATAGAATAAAGGACACTGTACAAGTTATTTTAGTTTGTAAACGAAAAGAAACAATTACAGTCCTTTAGAATTAATTACCAATGTTCAATATTATTTCTGGTTTAAATTATCCGCAAACTAAAACGAACAAAATTCTTATCGTGTTAGTAATAATCGATGATGTGAATATCTTTCGCTACTAATGGTAGTTTAAAAAAAGCAGATTACTATAAATAGCAAACATAAAGCAGTTACTATAAATATTCTCATTAAGATAATTGGAAATTCAAAAAATTTGGTAGCATGTTGAAAAGAACATACAGTTGAAATTCTACTCTTGTCTGTAATGAAATTGTTATTTCTAATGAAAGTCAAAGTGAAAGAAAACTGATATTACCATTAGATTCGGCATCATGCATAACCTCTAGGCTTTGACTTTTAAGTTGTAACCTCTTCGTTTAAGCACTTTTCTGTTATTTAGAATTCCTCTCATTAAATGGAAGAGCCATGTACAGGTATCTGTTTAAATGTATAGTACAGGTGATATTTCTTACTCCATTCCGTGGCACAGCTGGTTCGCAAGCCAAACATTCTTTTTTTTTCTTCCGTACAACATTATTTAATATCTTCAGAACTATCTTGAACTGAAAAAGAGGGAAAGTGAGAACTTTGGTCCATATAAAGAGTGGACTAACTAAATGATACAGGAATTGAGAAATTTTCTTTGTTTGAATCGTCTCTCATCTTTTCGCTTGACTGCCCAACTTCTTCTAAGTAGTAATGAATAAAATAATTGAAATCACAAATTATGCTCACAATATTGTGAGACTCGGAATTCGATACAACTTTTAAACGTTCTCAAAATAATAGTGAAATACACAGTCACTCTTTCACCCTGTTTACAGAGTTTCATTCAGTGTACTCAAAAATCTCGTTCCTCAAGGCTATCAGAGACCCATATATTGAACATTTCAATTGTGGACTCTTTACATAATCTAGAAAGAACAGGCAGAATTCCACAACTATAAGTGTCAAGTCAATCGTACTGTGCAGTCTGAAGTATTTTAAAAAAAGACAAAGGCATTTTTAATTTACACGACCCGTTATTCAGCTTTTATGTGTTTCAGTCGCTTACTCGGTTCAACTTTCATTTTTTGAATAGGCAATTTATCGCCGTTTTATGTTTATCATGGACGCCAATATTATCATGGAAATGGTAGTGACAATGGACAAGATGAAAATGATGATGACATAAATATCGAACAGGCAGTTTGTTTTGTAAAGTGCAGTAATATATTTTCAATAGGATTATGTTGATCTTGATGGAAATGTGAACGATGACGAAATCCAAAAACGATTACATAAAAGGAATGGAGTCTAAAACAAATGCCGAGCAAAAAATGCAAAAATATTATGGAAAACAACAAGAGATATATGAAAAAAATGCCGTATGCGTTAAATATGAAGTTGGATGTAATATGTTATTCCGTCACGATTTTTGTTGTTTTACGAGTGTCGTAGCGCTCGAACAAAAGGAAATTCAAGGACCGTTTACATCTAGTCTTGTAGAGAAAAGTGAGCTGAACAAAATGTGATATTTTCTGTTTCCGCAGAGTGTCGTGGTTCTCAAATATAATAAAAGTTTTACGAGTCCCGTTTTGGCGGACTTTTGATTGGGGCTCGTACAAATTTTGTTGTACTTGACGACCACCATATTCTGCGAAAACGGAAAATATCACATTTTGTTCAGCTCACTTTTCTCTATAAGACTAGATGTAAACAATTCCTTAGTTTCCTTTTGTTCGAACGCCAAGAGAGTCGCAAAACAACAAAAATCGTGACGGAATCACGCGTTACGTGGATAAGCCGCATGAATCTAATACTTGTCTTGAAGATTTCAATTAAGCAACATCCATTTTCTATGGAATCATAGCGAACTTTTGTCAGTCTGTAAAACTCTGATAGTATTTAATAAACTACCTGTCGCTCGCATTCGTGAACAACTGTTTGATTGGTTTTCATTCAAATAGATTTTAGATTTTTTTAATCACACATTTCTATCATAGAAACATTTGAACACACAAGAAAAAAAAATATAATGTGTATAATACGTAATACGTCTATGTACAAAAATGAGAGAGTAATTAACTCGAGAGAAGTAACAAAAAAAACACAGAAAGCAAAAAAATAAAAATAAACAGAAAAAATGCAGAACCGAATTTTATGACGATACGACTATTTTAATTTTTTGTTTGTGAGTTCATATGTATTCTCAAATGCCTATTCAAATTTCCCGATTGTGAAAAGCGTAGACGACATAATTCACCTAAAATATAAATACGAGAAAATCTAGCAAAAATGAAATTGGGTCAAATTAAGAAGTGTTTCTTACATTCATAAGGTTTTTCTCCACTATGAACACGTGTATGTTTCGTTAATGTTGAGCTATCACTAAATGCTTTTCGACAAAAACGACATCTGAAAGAAAACGAAAATTTCATTGCAAATTTTGACAGAAAAATACCAAAGTATGATGTCTTTCTCATTTCTCAAACATGTTAAATCTCGATATCAATATTTGTGGCGTTAAAACTACAGACCGTCTCTGTGGCTCTTAGAGAAGTCTATTACTTACTGATACGGTCTTTCGCCCGAATGTGTTCTCATGTGTGTTGTAACAGATGAACTTTGAGAAAATTTCCGATGGCATATATCACATGAAAATGGTTTTTCACCAGAATGTGTTCTTAAATGTGCGGTAAGATTTGCTGCTTGCGTGAACGCCTTGGAACATTTATCGCATTTGTACGGCTTTTCCCCCTAAAACAATAAAGTTAGACGTAGTTGAAATGATTTATAGTGAAATACATACACTTACCGAATGTGTTCTCATGTGTGTTTTTAATGTGCTTGGTCTTGCGTATATTTTTCCACAAATTCGACACCGATTTATTCGACCTTCTGTTACTTTATTTGATTTTTGATGAGACAACCATGATCTGCAAAATAAAGGACAGCTTATTAAAACATTTTTCACCAAAAGAAAATATTAATTTACCCTCGCTTCTCTGATGTCGGAAACAAATCGCAAAGTTTTGAAATATCTTTGTAATCATAGCCAGCTCCAACCGAAGATAGAAACATTTGTTTTGTAGCATCTGCAGCTGATTGCTGTAATAATGGATGTTTGACATCGGCTCCATGATGATGATGGTGGTGTCTATAAAATTGATCATATTGCAAACTTGGCGTACTGGGGTTTGTAAAACCAAAACTACTTGGATAACTGGTATATTGAACACTGTGTGAGTTGAAATTCATTGAAACATTGACATTCATTGGTGTTGGTAGCGTTATTGCAGTTGTAGGAGATATTGATGATTGAGGAGGTTCGGGTTTGATTAATGAATGATGCGCATAAGATGGATAATTGTAATGATGTTGAGAGAGAGGATCGAGTGGATCTGATGTTGTTGAATAACATGATGCAGATGATGGAACAGTTGATGATGAATTATCGTAATGTGTATGATGATGACCGGTTGGATCGTAAAATGTTGGAGGTAACATTCTCAGTGAATCGTGTAAATCTGTAAATGATTGTTGATCGCGATCTCGCCATGGTGAAATGAAACTCCTGAAATCAGAATCATATACACATTATCTCTTCATCAAAAGTAAATTAGTGACACATTTCATAATGAAAAGATTACTAGCACGTGCCGACAGACAAAAAGATGAATAAGTAGATAATGATAAAAAATTAAAAGATTAATTAAATTCTTATCTCAAATTAGTTATTTCGAAATATTAGAAAGAAACTATGATGGTTTAAAAATACGTTCATATATTTTACTCAGATGAAAAGATACTCAACGAAAATGGATAATATTGTTCCATTCATTACTAATTATGTCAACTTAAATTAACTTATCAAATTAACATTTTACGATTTGATTAAGTATTTGAAATGCTGCTGTAGGTACAAATATGTAAATGTTCAAGTATACAAAAAGAAAAAAACGCCACTTCTACGTACAGGTGTGCTAAATTTTACCACAACTCTTTACAAATATGCTATGGTTAATTTTCTCTATAACGGTGAAAAGGTTTCATCTAGATATTCGATATCTTCTTGTCAAAATCAAAAAAAACAACAAAAATTCATAAAAATTATACCCAGTATGATGATGATTAAATAAATCTTGTTGCATTGTTTCACGCCACGGTTGTGATGATGGATAATGGTCATTATTTTCAATATGCATATTATTATCTCTTGTATTATTATTATTATTATTATTACTATTATTATTATAATTATTTATCAGATGTTTTAAATTTTCAGACATTTTGTCTTATACTGAAAAGGATGACTTAATTGTGTTGAGAGGAGAAGAAATATTATTGTTATTATTATTACATAAAACTTCTAATTAGAATTGTGTATTTGTCCACTGTATACAGCTTTTCTTTTCACGAAGAAACCTTTTTACCGAAATATATGTGCATAATCACAAGAGTAGAGAGAAAAAGAAAAAATTTAGATTGTGCATGAGAGAAAAAAAAAGCTCTTCTCTTATCTCTCTATACTAGAAACAAACTTACTAATATAATAAGCTATTAAATGATTGACTAGTAACGAGAAAGAAAGAAAGAGAAAGAAAGAATGAGAAAAGAAAATATATGTATTTTTAATGATGTTGTTCGACACCAGTTAAACAACGTCATTATTGTTTTTTTCTTCTTTTCTCAGCCATCAAACATAATGTCCGATATATTATTTGCTTTTTTATAATTTTCTAATTGGTTAAATGAAAAAAAGTATATATTTCTTCAGACGAATCAAATTTTTTTGCGTGAAATGAAACTGAGCACATGAGTGAATATTTTATATTAGAATAGAAAAAAAAACTTTTTCCGAATAAAATCTCTTTTTAGCATGATGATTGAGTGTAGAAAACTTATTATAAAATAACGACGCAAATCTACGGTTTCTTTTTTCTTCATATTGGGGGTACGTAGAGCAATATAGTAATCAGACTAGTGTCTGTTGTTGGCATTTTTGTTTTGCAGGACGTTCAAATTGAGAGAGTAATTTTGATAAAATATTGCGGACATTCGAAACTAAATCATTCGAAATTTGGAGTATTCTTCCATATGTCTTTTATTTTCAGCTGTAGTATACTGAAAGTCTCAAAAATAATAACAACTTTTTATAATTATTTTTAGGTCAGCATTAAATTTTAAACACATATCGCAAAGAGAAGCACAATAAAACCGGTGTCTTCTCTCTATCTAGACTAAAAATTTTACAAAAAATGAAAAAGTATTCTCTGTCTTATTCATGATTCAAACGCGTCTGGCTTCATCATAAAATCATCTTGTTTAAGATGTGAGTAGTTTTTCAATAAAAGAAAATAAAAATAAATTCTACGACACTGAATGCAAACAATAAAAAAATTTTGCATCAGACAAATGGAAAATTTATTTTTTAATTGTATAATTTCTACAACTGATTTTCCTCTAATTTGTGGAAGTTATACAAAAAAGAAACTATTTCAAATAAATAAACAACAAATTTTTTTGATGAACATGCAACGTTTTTCTTTCTAAAAAGAAACCTTTTCAATAAACTAACTAGATTGTTTTTCATTTGTACAATAATAAAAAAAAAAGAAGAAAATGTCAGTAGTATAAATAAATTTAAAATTGATCATATTCTGTTACCTTTTACAATAAAAATTCTATGGTTTTCAGAAAAACAGTTCAAAATAACCCAATTCTTGAAAAAACAACAGGTGAAGTTATAGTCAAAAATTTGGCTTAAATATGTCTAAGTTACATATGGATTACCGACACTATAGTGTGGTGCATTTATTGAAAATTGATTATTCATTTCTCATATATTATTTTATTCTTGATGTTTGAAGTAGAGTTCTTGATTTTTCTATTACATAGTAAATAAAACTTGATGATGATGTACAAATAGATGAATGAGAAAGAGAGAAAAGAAATTTTTATTATTTGTTATACATAATAAGAAAAAAAGAAATGATGAAAATTATGAAACAAGAAAAAAAACAATGACAGTATCGTGAGGGAAAAGGAGGAGTAAATAGTGAAGATATCAAAAAAGCTGATTATCATAAAATGATGTAACATTTTCATAGACATTTTTTACTAATGAGAGAGAAGGTGTAAATTAAAATGTTCAAAATACTATAGAAGAGTGTTACAAATAATTAAGTATGATCTCTTTCTAAATCAATTGGAGTTAATTTCGTACTCAACAAAAACAAAATTGGTTTGGCCAATGAAACATACACACTTACATAGAAGATTTTGAATTCTTTCTGTATTAAATAATCAAAATGATCCTGCAGATTAATTTTCAGTTAGTGTACACATTTCTCACCCATTAATAGTATATTTATGAGTATATTTGACAATAAAATGCATATGTATACAAATACATATCGTCTGCCTATACTTGATACACATATTGAAAGGAAGAGAGAGAGAGAGAGAAAGTATCTGTAGTTGTTTATATAGTTTACCGTTCATTTTTCTTCTTTTTTTAAAAGATTTTCTCTAACAGTAGTCGAAAAACAACAACGAAATGAACAGGGACACTTTAAACTTAGTTCCTATACCTATTGTAGAGTCAACACATTTGTAATAATGTTTGCTTATTGAAGAAGTCGTTATAAAAACATTTTTGACTTATTAGTTTACTAATTCTATATGCGTATAGAAAATGTATGAGTACTTGACCCGCCTCTTAATAATCAAACAAGTTTATCTATTGTAACTCCATGTATTTATCTGAAAACGAAATTTATTAATGGATTACGTCAAATAAGTAAGCAAGATAAACGTCGTCAGACAATATGGCACACATTGAATATCATATACAAATGATTCTCGAATTGCTCAAAAGTATAACAGCAAATAAAATAATATGAATAGACTCACTACTAACATATAGTGAGAGTCTACAAAGAAATGAATTCTCTGATTGGTACAATTCTCAACTATTTGATGTGATGAAGTAATCGATTGATTGTATATTTTATTCTTCATTAATTTTTCTATTTTTTCTATTATTTTAAGCTTCTGAATTGTGAATAAAAAAACTTTGATAAGCAGATAGATTATTGTCATTTCTATTCGGTATTAGTGATCTGTTTAGAAAAAAAAATCAATAAGATTTAGTTACACAAAATTTTTCCTTCTTTTTGAGACTGATTACGATTATTACACGTGTTTTATAATAGAAAAGATGTGCCGTTTTTCTCTTTTTTTGATTTCTTAATCTTTCTATCCATACAGTATACTACGTAGCTATATACACATAAATATACAGATATATATGTTCAAAGACAAATTCATTATACAACATCAATAAGTTAAATCAACCTTCATTAAACGATTTCAAATGATAACTATAGAGCTAATTAGAAACGATCAAATTACTTCAGTTCTACTCTGTTTAAGCAAATCAATCAGATAAATATCGTTTTAACAGCGAATACTGTCGAACAAATTGCCATTTCGCTTACAGAAATCCTATGTAGAAAATATAAGCGATGATGATATTTGTAACTCAAAAACAAAATGTCTATATAAGCAGTAGAGAAGCAGATAGGATGTCGGATAATAAGAGCAAAAAAATAAGATACTGACTTTTGTTCTATTGCTCATATCATCAGCTATTTAAGGGTAATAGTATGTTCACGAGAGAATTTAAAGGAGTGCGCATCCTCCACTATTTCAAGAATTTTCTTTTACACATTCTGGCTACCACTTTCTGTTCTTGGTCGCAGTCCTATTTAAAGATACTCTTGTCTTTTCTAATTGGTTATTACTTTGTTACCCTTATCAAGTTCACTTTGATACTTACTAGTCTGCCTTGCATCTGAAGGTACTTCTCCAGTTTTTTGTAATAATGAAAAGCACAACGATTGATTCTATAACGTTTTTGTTTATGAAAACGTCTTTAATTATATCCAATCTCCTTTCAATGTATATATCCACAAAAAAACACGAGAAAAAACTTTATATTTGAAAAAAATCGAAACTGAGGGTTTCATTTACCCTTCAAATGTATAAATAATATCAACGTCGTTGGTTCGATTTCTCATCATTTCCGAGGTTTCTCAAAAGATTAGACACAGCGAAGCCCATTTAAAGTTTTTACATTGTCTAATCGATACGTTCCGATAAGTTAAAAATTTTCTTATGTTTCTCTTTTTCTCTTTTTCTAACAAAAAAAAAAAAATAGTATTGACGGCAATAAAATCATCTTTTGACATTATTATCATATTAAATTTATAATTTTCAATAATCGTTTGTTTTTACTGCATAAAATAACATAATTTACCATTTTTTGTTAAATTTGTGAATAAAAGTTTTTTTCTTTTCACATTCTTTTCTATAAATCCGTGTAAGCTTGGTGTTTTTATTGAATTTTAGCACCATCCACACAATAAAATCGTGATTCTATCGTTCAAATCTGTTGTCATCTGGTGAACAGTTTCCAAAACGCTACTTTAATAATAGTACTTTGCATTTTTACAATCCTCGCAGAAATTGAAACTAAACAAATTGTTATCGTATCATAAAACATATCAAGTAATCTCATCATACAAGATGATGTTTTTTTAAAACCAAAAGAAAAATGCTATTCAATAAACTATTTGAACTTATTTTTTTCTCATTTTACACATCATGTTTTGATGATAATGACAAAAAAAGTTGAAAACAAACAGAATAATATGAATATTTTTTATTCTCCTTTTAATTTTATTTTTGTTTTATGGATGGTACTTGATTTTTAGTCAACATAGTTCAAACGACGAACGAAAGAGTACGTGCTTCTATGATGAAGATGATGATAATTCGGCTTCGTGCATGAGAACAAGTGTGGTGTTGTGTTGTGTTGTATATGTACATCAGTCTGTCGGCAATATAATAACTACGGGAGAAGAAAGAAAGAATAACAGAATTCATATTTCTTATCTTTACATACATCTATACAGTAATAGAGTATAGAATAATATAACAGAATAACAAGAAAAAGAGAAGAAGAAGAAAGAGACATTCAATTATACATTTAATTCCTTTTGGGTAAGGAGGTTGTTCTGTTCTGATAGTGGGACCGCAGATATTGAATTTGTAAAAACAAACAAAAAGTCATTATACTCTATTGTATGTGTGTGAATATGGGACATATTGCTTGTCAATAGACAAACGAAAAAAAAGAAGAAAGAACTGTACTATATATTCGCAATTATTAGCTATATTGGATAGATTTTATCAATTGTTCTGAATTGTTCCTGGTAAAAACAAATTTTCTTGAATATGAAGTATACCAATCAACTTTTCTGGCTCTGAAGAATTTGTTTGTTTATTTCCAGGCACTGTGATGAGTATATCGAGTCTAGCACTTAGTAGACTGTGTATAAGTGAGAAAGAGCTCGGATCTCTGAATTTTGTAAAATGTATGCATCTGACACTCAATACTCGTAATAGAGCACCAAATACTCAGTCAGATTTGTACATGTGAAACAATCGAAAATGTCAAATTAAAAAGTCAGACGCGAGCGAGGATTGTTCAAGCGGCATCTTCACGTCTACTCCGTAACTGCTATTTAAGAAAATCAACAATTACGGTTAAAATAATCAATGTCGCCTCTCCATCCATTTAACAGACTATAGTCTTTAATCGTTAGTCAATTCTCTTATTCTTATCTATTCAACCTGTTACAAAAATCATTGAAAATAGTACCAGTTACGTCTAGAATATAGTGTTTTGGGATGTTCCTACATCAGTTTCAGTTGACGTAGTAAGTGTAATAAATGAATCATACAGATAATTTTAATTGAAAATATTTTAGAAAATAAAAGAATAAAAAATGTGCCCAACTTTTTAGAATACAAAAAATTTCTTAGAAAATCTATTCTGAGTTTAATTAGATTAAATTTTTTTATCAGAATATTGGTCATCTGACTGAGGATAGCAGTTTTTTTTGACGGATCCCTATTTGATTGAAAATCTAAAGTGGTTGAATAAGGTACGAGAATTTGGAAGAATTATTAAAAAAGCCAAAAATTGTTTAGTTTAAATCTTTCACATAAATAGGGGCCTTTTATCATTTCTATTCAATATGGTAGACGAATTCGAGGATAAAATTGTTCTTTATCAATATATCTCCATTAAATATGTTATTTTTAACTTAAATTGCTTGTTCGTTCATAGAGTCAAAAGAAAATTTATTGAAAAGTCTATTTTCTTCTCTGTAAAAAAAAAAGAAATAGTCACACACAAACAGACAAAGAAGCATTAGAAATGCATATTTTTTCGATACAAAATAAATAATCTGGTGTTAATTTTAAGTGATATTAAAAAAAGTGTCACGAAAATGAAATGTACACAAACTATACTTAGTACCCATATCTCATAGTAACCATTACACTAAGTCTAACAGCTAGATACGAAAAGAGAAGCTGTACTTTTGCCTTTTACAATTTCAGTCAGTCAACTGAAATTATACTATGCAATATTGATATTAAATGTCTTTGCAAGACAAGAATTAGTCAATTGCTTAAAACATGTATATAATTTTGCAAAATTTTATTTCGTTGAATGATTTACACGTTAATTGGATGCACTCTATAGAAATCCTTCATGACCAGATGTATGTGTTGTAAAGCTCCTTTCTAGTTCATAACATAACTTCATCTTTTATCAATTTGAAAAAATACATTTTCTAAACAATATTCTAGAAACAAATCATACAAGTACGTTACATTTCCGCAATTATTTCATCATATTGTTCATGGAATATGTTTCAATTTAAATTAGCTAGCACATATTTGATATTGTTTATCCGTCTGTTATTTAGAAAAATTGAATTTACCTGTTTGAATCTCGAAGACGATGTGTAAAATCGTTTGTTGTTGAGTTAATATATAGTTTTGGATGAAAATAAGTCATTAGAAATTGAAAAACATCAGAATTTAATAATATAAGAAAGAAAAGATGTTTCAAATATTAGATAAAGATAATTTTTTTTAACATTGGCATCATTGTAACGAACTGATTTCTCGCGATTTGTTAATAATCACTTTTTTCTTTCTGTCTCTCTCTATTAATATTAGTATTTTTTTTTCTAAACGAGCTTCGTTTGTGTAATTTTTGTAATTTTATTGAAACCCTACAATCAAATATGTAGACAAATACACACATCGAATGATGATTTGTCTTGAGTCTTGAGCAGCAGTATTAGCTGCAACAAAATACGAAACGATATGCAAAGAAAAAAATAATTGAGTATTCCATACAGAAAAAGTGTATAAGGATGAAAAGCATAGAGGAATTAGGTAAAACATTTTTTTTTTTAGAATCGAACATGATCCTGTTTATTGATCATTTTAGGATATGAGTAAGAAGTGTTTTGTGTAAGTTAAACTATGATTTTCTACAATGGTTATCATATCTGAATTGCTAAAGATTTCTAGGCTAGGTATGGCAAAATTAAGTGAGGGTAATAATAGTCTGTTAAGATGAACTATCATGTAGTGTTTGAGTTTTCATTTTAATTTCTTGTATATCCCCTCTCGTCTTCAAACCATTGTTAAATAAATAATTAATGTCACGATCAACAGAAGCCGTATTGAATGACTGAATATTAGAGATCAGGTTAATCATAATAGAATACAGAGGTAAAAAAAAGAAGAAGAATAATGAATGATGGATAGAATAAAAGTTGAAGGCATTAATACCATCATCGTCTATACAAAAAAGAAAAGAAATGTTAAAACTCTACTTGATTAAACTTCGAAATTTATTTCATCAAAACTTGTATGATTTTAATTGTTACTTAGGCATATATAGAAAACTAGTTTGAAAAGGTTTCACACCTGCATATATATGTGTCTTAAATCATGCAAAGAAATGAGCACTTTATGAATTTTCACGAAAACATTATATACACATTTACACCACTATTACCCTCGAAGATCTGTTGAAATGAAAGAAAAATATGGACGAAAATTATTGTATTTTAACATTTTTACCAATTGAATTTTTATACAAATTAAACCGCAGATTCGTCATCCGGATTAAAAACTTAACCGAACTATGTAGATCGTATCACCTTTACATAGTTTTCATTTTCATTTTTCAGTATGAGCTAAGAATTTTTTTTGTCGCCTAGGACAGCACATAGAAAATAGTTTCGTCTTTCGAACTTTTTCGATCTCTTCATCAATATTTACCATAAACTGTAGTCGTTTTCAAGAATAAATTCTGGAATTTTTGAATCTGAAATATTTAAAATGCATCTTTCTGCCTATGATACAATCAAATCTGAATAATGCAATTTAACACACTTTATTCAGTAAAACTGACAGTATTTTTTCGATAAAAGCAATGTCTTTTCTACTTTTAAACGCGATATTTGTAAACAGTATGGTCGACTGTCTATAGTCCATGCAATTCTAAACAAATAGAAAAAACGCTTTTTGAAAAACATAAGTAAGTATTATAGACATTAAAAGTCTGATATTAAAATTCTAGAAATCGAATTGTAAAATCTAGCCACATACGTTTCTGATCGAAAAAATCAGTTTTGTTCAAAAAGGATTTGCTAAATTAACTATCCTCTTTCTTTTGATCTAAACAGCTCAGGTCACAACGTGCACTCAAAAAGGAAGTGTATGGTACGAAACGGAAAAGAGCTTTTTCATTTTCTGTTATAATATATGGCCTTTTGTTTTTGAAAATCCGTATCAAAAAGCACATTAGAAAAAGGATTAATCGCTAAATTCCTATTTACTTTATAGTTTCTTGTAAAAAGACATATTTTATAGTTGTAAATGCATCAATATACTAAAACAGCGCAGAAAATATCAATGAATTGAAGAAACGATTATGAGGAAAACATATTTTTACATCGATTATCAACTGAAGTGGTACACCGGTGGGATTTAAGCAGAAATCCATCCTTAAAGTTATTGTGCGACTGCCAGTGTTTATTGCATCAATCGGAGTATTATTTTATTTAACACTTTCTCCAGAGACATCCGTTATATTTTCGTTTTTCACACCACGTTTCAAAATTTGACCATCCATGTTATCGTTCCTACAATTTAACGTTGTTCCATCGTGGTTTCTACTTCAAAAACATATTCAACCATGAGGCCCGGCAACATCCATCTTTTATGCCGATGAATTGTTCTGTTTTGAAGCCTACTGGAAGATTGCAGTTAGGAAATGATCATTGTTAAGCTTCTGACCGATTATTGAAAATACCCTGATTTGAAATAAGGTATGCTTTAATTAGTAAACCAACTTAATACTTATAAACTGATTTCATCAGATACAATCATGCAATAAACTAAGTCTAATTTGCGTTTTTCATATTCTTGGTTATTCTTTATGATGCGAACACAGAAAAACCTACTGTATTCCAATAAAAATCATCAAACCAGCAGCTAAAGCATAGCTCATTATTTTGCTGGAACAAGAGCTAGGCAGTAAATATAGATAATGACACTCGTACCCAAGAAGTCCTAAATTTGCTTTTTGATCAATTATTCTTATTATTTCTGTACACTGCCCCTGCAGATTGTTTGTTTGTACTTTCTATAAGGATGTGCTAATAAGGGACTAGTCACGTCATTTCTAAAAGTGTTTCGGTGAACATCGTCTATATTAAGATGTACTCCGGAGCGAGACAAAAATAATTTGCTTTTTCAGGCGAAACTACAACTTTTGAAAAACAACTGTCAGTCGATAGTTTGAGAAGATCAAATTCTATATTGTTCTCGGGTTTGATATACAAAATTTTCCCCTTCACTTAATTTTTTCGTTTAATAAATTCTCATCCGGAATACTGCGTATGGTATCGTCTTCTACTTTCTTTGCTGACGGTTGTTTTCCGCTAGTTGTCAAAGATAGCCGTCAGGAGTTACTTTCTACGTCTTTTCATGTAGAAAGTGGCTCCTGACGGCTATTTCTGACGGCTAGCGGAAAACAACCTTGCTTGACTGACTATTAGGAAACTGAAAAATATAGGATAACTATCGGTCAGAAATACGTCTAAATGAGTCTTTTGGGATTGATTCTTGATTGGATGAGATTATCAAATTAGAAGGTACAACAAAAAAGAGAGGGTGCTACAATCACTCTTCCCACAAACAGGAAAAAAGAGATTCATGTGATCTAGTATTACACCCGTATGGTGATTATTCTGCTTCTTCTGATCATACTCATTATACGAAGTTTCACAAAACTAATAGCGGTAATGCTAGGCATTAGACGGTATTTATGGTAATTCAGGTATACACATTTTCATAATGAATTTTACGTTTAATTCGTAGTCATAAGTCTTAGTCACACCAATAGAAATTACAAATAGAAATGTTTGGGAATGTTTGTTTCGTTTTTTGCTACACGGAGAACCCTCCCACGAAGTCTTTTTCCATACTGTGTATCCATCCCATCTTAGTCTAATTTTCAGAAAATATTCATGCTGGTAGATTAGGAAAAAAGTTCAACTCGAAACATTTATGAAATTCAAGAATTATTTATAGGCAGCAAGAATCAGCACGAGACATCTGGCAAAATCATGGAGCTGTTGTGTGGAGTTAAAATCATATCGCCGAATTGAAAAAATTTCAGCGCTTGTTCGGTCAAAACCGATTTCAGATTCATCTTCTCTATGATCGATTATCTGGTACGTAATAACTTCTGGATCGGGATACTTCAGAAAAAAAATTCTCATAATCTTGCTCAAACTACCAAAGGCAAAAGAATGTCGACAAATTTTTCTAAAGTATCCCGACCCAGAAGTTATTGCGTACCAGGTAATCGACCATAAAGAAGACGAATTTATAATCGGTTTTGACCGAACGAGCTTTAAAAATTTTTCGATCCGGTGATATGGTCTAGATACTTATATCTAGTTTTTGCTTAGTGTGACGTTTATATTGCTTTTTGACATACATTTCAAGTTAAAAATCCACAAATAACGATATTTAACACCAATAACATTTCTCTTTTCTCTGGAACAGAAGCGAATTTTGAAAAGTCGGTACGTTAAAAGTTTGCCGGGAAAATGTTATCCTTTCAAACAAAAAGTTATTTCTAGTTACGCTGGATAATCTATGGGGAGGATGAACGACATGTTAGTATCCAAACTCCTTGTCAGACAATGCGTTGCGTATTGACTGTGGTGTATTTTAGGACTTATAAAAAAATGCTTTTAAAGCGAAGTCGCACGCATCTATGACCGGAGAAGAAGCTGCTTCATAAACTTACATGTTGAAAACAAAGTTAAGTTAATTAAACATTGAGTAAAGAAAGTAGTTGATTTCAACAACATACTTTTTAGGACGAAGCGGAAATAGTACTCGATGATTCGAGAAGGCCAGGGCTGGATTTTTCACGATCTTTAGTTTGGTTGTTTGTTCATTTCAAGTTTTGGAACAAAAAAACATATTGATATATATGTAGTGAAATATATGCCTAGCCATGATGATTTACGGTTTTTAATTCAGTGGTATTATTGAAAGATTTGTACTCTTGTAAGTAAAATAGTGTGTTTCGCTATTAGAATCCTTAGTACAGTATGTGAATCAAAGTTTTTCTATTTTTCTGTTCTCAATAAAAGCTTCCATAGCCTGTCCAATTCTTATCTCTATTATTCATCGTTGTATAATATCGTCTATAATGGCGGAAGTAGTTATAATGTAAATTACCAACTCTGCTTACAACTTTGCAAAACTTCATCATAACAAGCTCATCAATATTTTGTTGGATGTGAAATGCAAAACTAAAAAATTCATTGACTTTAATTGATCACTGCTTGTTGTTATTGAGTCAAGTTAAGAAATTAAAGATTATGATTCTTTATATTGGTGGATATACGATACTAAATGGGTAGAATGATTTCTTCATAATAATCACCAGTGACTTATTGATCTACTATTTGTGTGGTATGTGTGTTATAAAGTCACGATTTTATGTCATAAAGTGTTCAACTTCTATTTAGGTGCTCTCAAATAGAACTAATATCTGGACGCTTTTATTATGATGCAGTAATAGCGCAACATTACTTATTTTATTTACTATTTATTTTCATTTCGTTGGTTTTTGCAGAAAAATGCGCATGAGATTTCCACTAAGACTAAATGCATTCGTTGCCATAATGAATACATGTTCTCTGTCACTATAGTTATGAATTTAAGTAAAAAACAGGCTTCTAAAAAAGGTTACTATTCAAGAAGATGGAGATCATTAATCATCAAATGTCTGCGGTGCACCGAGGAATTTCTTAACAACCAGGCTAGCTAAGTGAAAATTTTTCTACATCAATGAACTGATCCTCTCCCTGCCTTTTATATATTACTAAATAATGCCACTATTGTGTATACTAAAATTTTTAAGATTATCTAATCTGGAATAGAGGTCTGCACCGGTTAAGAAAGCGTAACCCGAAGCCGATCCTACTGTCGACCACCTTGTATGCAAAGAAAGTAATCACTAATCGGCTTTGTAGATGCGGTTATTGTGAAATAAGTATTTTAACTGAAAACTCCAATAGAGATCATTTTTAAGTCAAAGAGTAATACAAAATTGAAATTATTATCTATATTTTGAATTGCGCCGCAAAAGGTTCAACACAGATCCGACCCTAGGCTCGGATCGGGTTGCAGGTCTCTAATCTAGAATTAACGTGGAATTGTCACATTAACAGTGATGCTTCTAATTGTGGTAAAATACTGGAATCGACTTTCCATGATACATCTACTTTTCTACATTTCCATCAATGCAAAACTTGTGTGCACTCTATCCTCCGGTACAGATTTATGACTATCTTATACAGGTCATTTAGGCTTCAAGAATTAGTTAGTAAAATTATTTCTAAAAATTATGCTAATAGCTAACTCTTTTCTATTTAAAATCAAGTTGTTGTCTCTTTCCTCTTGTCTTCAGTCGGTTTTTCATATTTTTATAAAGTTTACAGGAGGAAAAATGTGTTATATTCTCTACGTTTATTCTCTCTTTCTATATCACAACTTCTCGCCATAAATCTATAGGAAACTCTTTATACTCTAAGTCTGTTTCTGCGACTTTTTTTTCCCCAAACTGTCATTAAGTGGGATATGCCCTCCTCGACTGTAATCAAGCAATCAATCGACAATATTTTAAAACGGTATTCATTGAAGCAATATCGTCAGGTATAATGATGGTTATTTGACCATTGTATTTTTTAGTTTATTTTTCATTCTCTTTCTTTCGACGTCATGTCCACACAAGTTTTTCTTTTTTCTGATAACCATGTAATGCTTAACAGAAATAAATTCAAATTAAGTGAATAAAATATTCGCTTCTACTAATAGTTCCTATTGTCTCTCTATCAAACTGTAGTTGTTAATTAACATGATATTGACGAGAAAAAAGTGATGGTCGCTATATAGATGCGGTAGTATCTAAAGATTGTTAGTCAAATCGAATTAAGCCTATTTTTTTGTAACAACAAAAAAAATTGTTTTGGAAATTTTCGGTTAATTGGTTATTGTCGATGGGATGTTACATCCTTATTTGAATCCAGCCTCCTTGATGAATTCAGCGAGAACGATTGTTAAAATATCACTTCTCAGCCGTAACTAGTATATGTTGTTCGAATCTATGATTTTCACTACGCTATCAATTTATCTGAAGTTTAACTTCAGATAATAATAGACAAGTAATGCTTGTAAGTTATAAATGGTTTTTGATTAATTTAAAAATAGAAATTCACCAGACTGATATGAGTGTCCTTCGTATTGAAGAGAAAAGTATACCACTCCTTACTGAATGAGACCATCGTATAACCATCATTAAATTACTAATTTTTTACAAAATAGCATATTTTTATGTTTTGCTTTGTTTTTTAGACCAAAACTGCCATGTCGTCTGCAAAAGATAAAAATATTCGTTCTGCTCAACATAATGATGCAACAGCTATTAGAAAAGTCCATAGTCGTCATACATGGGTATCACATAGTTTATTTTTCTATACAACTATAGTAGGTGTTTATCATTCGTTTTAGAAACTCGAAAGCATCAGCCATGGACATGGTCCACCAGTTTCACGAAAAGCGGTTCAATATGTTTTGGATGAAGTGGCAAAGAGACGAAATGAAAAGTTTCACTGTGAGAAAATGAATAACTTCAAATGAGATGTTAAATGATATGTTTTCTTCTGTATTTCAGTTTCAAAACAAGAAATAGAGTCACTGTGTACAATATTTCGTCATTTGACAAAAAATGCTGATAAAATTGATCGTAATCGATTTAGAGATATTTTAAATAACACATTCGATATGACAGACGATATTCTAATGGATAGAGGTGAATGCCGACGATAGTAAGTTGATTGATTTTGTGTACTCTCTTTCTCTTTCAGTTTTTAAAGCATTTGATCGTGACAACGATGGTCAAGTAAATATGTTGGAATGGGTCGTTGGTTTAAATACATATCTTCGAGGAACATTAGATGAAAAAATAGCATGTAAGATCAATCTATATCAAGCAACAATAACAACAACAATAGATTATGTAGAACAATTCAAATATTATTTTTAGTTGCGTTTAATTGTTATTCGTTAAAAGGAGAAAAACATATAACACGTGAAGAAATTTTTCAATTACTCAAAAGCAGTGTGTTGAAAGTAAATATTATTATTTACATTTAATAGATTTATTTGATCTCTTCTTTTTTCTTTTAGCAAGCCGGTGATGAAGATCCAGATGAAAGTATAAAAGAACTCGTTGAAATAACTTTGAAAAAAATGGTAAATGTACAAGAAGTAGAAGTTACATGCTTGCATATAGATTTATGTAAATTGTTCTTGTTATTTCTAGGACAAAGATCATGATAATCGTCTTGGTGATGGCGATTTCACGTGAGTTAGGAGATAAAGAGTCGCTTCGAAGATCTGTTAGTTTGATTTTACTTTTTCAGAGCATCTGTCAAAGAAGATCCTCTTTTATTAGCTTGCTTTGGACAAGTATTTCCCAACCAAAGGGTAAATGACATTTGACTAATTAGAATTGTTCTCCTATGTAAAATAAAACTGTATAACAGTTTTTATTTACGTATAAATGGAAGAATTGTATGTTCATCCTACCAAATTCTAAGATTCAGATAGAATCTAAAAGAGCAGTGAATGCTAAATGACCCGATGTTTTTTCTTTCTTTTAGCCAGTCAAAGCTTGTCTTTTTTTTTTCTCTGAGAATATAACACTGAAGATGTAGAAAAAATATTGAAAAATGCTTTGAAATGTTTGTAACTGCCTGATAATTTATGATCTTTTGCCACACTGTAGTAGTAGTGATTACAGCTCACTTGAATCGGTCGTACAAATAGTCTGATCAATCGAAATTGCGATTCTTCTGCTACATATGATGTTCTTGCATGGATTAAATCGATGCAACAAAATGAACAACGATTGCATAGATTTTTCACTTAAAATAACACATGTGCATGTTGCAGAATGATGCATCATCATATCCACTGATCATCACATCACGATTGCATGTATTTTGATTGATAGATTATTTCTATTATTCTGTTTTTCATTTAGAGAAAAAATGATTTTGAGAAGACACTTGCTCAAATGTCGGATGTTGTATTCGGCCAATCATTATCTCCTCAACAGTTGGCATCTGTCTTTGATTATTAATTGTCTGTCGTATGAATATTTATACAATCAAAATATTCGTATATGTTATTTATTTTCAACAATAACATATTACAACTTTTTATTTACAATTATTTTGTAAGCTAATAATAATTTATTGAATCTGAATTTTGATAACAGAAATCAATTATAATATAGAACATCATAGGCAGTCAAAATTAAGATGTTGAGTGCCTAATAATAGTAGCAGATTTCAAAAACTAACATATAGTAGGTTTAACTATACCCAGGACGTCAAAAACGGTGTAATTAATTGTCTATTAAATACTCATTAATGATCCATCCAATGTTTGTTCAACGAATATTTTTAGATCATTACAATAATTTTTTGACCATTTTTATGCATTTAAACTCGGAACGTTTTAATGCCTAAAAGTGACAATTTTATTAAGATCGAAAAATGAACATTTTATGATGTTCGTTTTACGGTCGTTACTGCACCATTATGGGCTGTTAACAACCTACTGTTCTCATAAAAGCTGAATTCATAAATTTCAATAGTTTTGACTTCTCAGGGCCATGGTACCATCACCCGCATCAGTTTCAGAACTAAAGGCTACCCGATCGCGACAAGTTTGGATGACTTGTGTGATCGAAGAACAGAAAAATTCTAACTGTGTGATATTCCTCCAAAAGTTAAAAATCCTCGATTTTTTCCAGTAGAACAAAAAATTTCTTGCGTTGTCCGAAACAAAAAAATTCTTGTCGCAATGAAGCACCTCCCCAAAGTCTGACTGGTCGCAGCAGCCCTGAGTATCTTAGATCAACTATTGATTATTTATCTCTGTTTACTAAGAAAAATGGCAGACAATGGAAACAAGCATATCTGTCAAGAGAAATAAAGGATATCTTTATATCTTACACACAGCTTTTCTTCCTGCACGAAAAAGCACAATAGAAGCTTTCTTTTGCGTTCGCAATGGGCTTGACTTTTTTATTTAAACTTGATTTATTTTAAGATTAAAGTAGTGAGTTTCCGGAAGAGTTTCGAATATATCGCGATGCCACCTAAGTCACGAAGACCTGTACGTTTAATCAGGCTAATAGAGAGTAAAAACAACAGGATCAAAATGAATTACGCGTTGCACAATAGAGTTTTCTCTTTGTTTCGTCTGAACATGGAATAGATATTATCATAGAAATTCTAGAAATGCCGCGACCGTGGAAGGATGGACAGATAGCCTCTCTGCTCTTACTTTTTACTCCAAAATTGAAAGTAATTTACTCAGATTTTTTAAAACATTTATTTCAAACTCACCATTATTCCAACTTTACTCTCATTTTGGGGCATTTATCTACATTCTGGCAAGTTGCTAAACAAAAGGAAGAAAAATAATTTTCCAAATTTATTCCGAATTTTGAAAAAAATTCTCATCCGTCTGTCCTAGCTTAGGAAAACTTTTCCATTTTATTCTAGCTTAACGCCTAGACAAACAGAAAAGTGTAAAACCAATAAATTCGCCTTTTAACGATTTAAAACCAGAAACAGATAATAAGTACTATATTCAAGTTTCTGCTTTCTCTTAATTAATAATTTAACTTAACTATTTCTAGAAGCCCCATTGTTATTATTCTTAAAACGACTCTAGGAAAATGAATACTCAAGATTATTGACAAAATTTGATAAAAAACTTGTTTATTATATTTGCAAAAAATATATCCGTTACGCATGTTAATCAGTGGAACAAGTTGTTACTATTTCTCTAGATGTCAGTAGTAATTCACTATTTCTCTCACAATAGTGTCATTTGATAACTAGAATTACTTGTAATAGCTAACAATAGAAATGATTCGTTCAGATTTGATCTAAATATTTGTTCACAGCTCATCTGCAAAAAGATCTTAAACATAAATACAATTGGTTAGTAAAACTTGTTCAGTTCAAAACAAATTAAGTTCATTCAACCAATAAAATAAATAATTAAATCTAACATTCAATCTAACTTCGATTATGACGCATTGTCCCAAAAAAACACGAATCAAGTCAACTATAGTTGATTTAATAATAAATAAATGAATAAACTAAGCGAAATAAACCATACAAGTGAAATGGTGTTGAAATAAAAAACAGGAGAAGAATGTTTTGTTTAGAGAATTGTTCGAAATCAAAAGAAGTTAGGAAACAATAAACATAATCGTCGAACAAATATGCAAACCTGATAGTAGAGTAGTATTTATTTATTCACGATAAGTGAGAGTCAGCAAAGATCCCCAACCTGTAATAACAATGACTCGAGCCAATAAAATAGTAAAAACAATTTGACAAAAGAAGACTAGACTGACAGATCAAATAAACAAATAAAATAAAAGAAGACGAACTAACACGGGTCTGGATTGCCTAGAAATATGGCTGTACTTTACTGTAAGAGATGTAAAGATAGAGCTCTTTTAAATGATGATAAAGAAGAATAACAAATCACTGATTCTAGTAATTTATTCCAGTCAGTGACAGTTCTATAAAAAAAAAAGGAGAAGAAAACGGTGTGTGAAGAAACCACCTACTGAGAGAGGGTGAAGTGAATTAACTGTAGAAGATGTGTTAATGGGAGTAGAAGTGATAAGATAAAATAGATTATCGCTAAGTGTTCAAATGTTAGGACGTAAAGAAAATGTAGCCATTGTGAGTTTCAGAGCGTTCATGTTTTTTTCTCTATAAATTATTGCTTAGTTAGAGAGGATGATATCTACTTTAGAGAAAACTTCTGTAATTAAGGCTAAAGTACTTTGCAGTAACAATTTTGTTTCTTTTCAGAGATATGTATAATGAACTCACAGTGTACTTTTCATCAGTATTAGTAATGAACATATCTTCTCTGCTAAACATGAATCATTTTTACATAGTAGAGATAATGTTTTATATTTAGCTTGATATGATTTTGCAATTGAACATTTTTTTGTAAATTTATCGTTTATTTTTTTTATTGAAAAGTGATAGAAATTGGAAAATTCGGGCTACAAAATGCTCAATAATTATTTGCTTCGATTTTGTAGATTGTATTGTGCTTTAGTTTATTTTTTCATTATGTACACAAAATTATTCAGTAAGTAGTGAGCGTTGTTTCTCTTTGCCATAAAGCTTAGCCTTCCTTTCTCGAAAATAATTGGGAATATTATTTATTTCAGTTGTTTTAACGGTGTTTTACATCTCTCTATGGTAAGTACGAAAAACTAATCGTAATGTTTTTTCTATTTCATTAACTTTTCTTCTAGTACTACTGATGGTATTAGCGAACAAACCACTATTACTCAACTTGAACAACGTATTAAAGCGTTAGAAGCAGGGTAGAATTGAATGCACTTGATTTGAAATTGATTCATTTATATTTGTTCATTTTCTTTTTGTTTTTTTAAAGCAAAACGCAATATCCAGAAGTGACCTATTTAAGTTACAAAGATCGTAAACGGATTCTTGTAAGTGTAGATAAGAGAAAAGAAAATGAATAAGATTGATCAATGATGAATTATATTTATATATATTTAGATAACAGGCGGTGCAGGTGATTGTAAAAAAAAACGTACAACTGAATTCTTTTAAAATATTTTTCTCTATTTTTGCTTAATTTAGGATTTGTGGGCTCACATCTTGTTGATCGTCTAATGTTACAAGGACATGAAGTTATTGTTGCTGATAATTTTTTTACGGGTAGAAAACGTAATATTGAACATTGGATTGGACATGAAAATTTTGAATTAATAAATCATGATATCGTAAATCCATTGTTTATTGAAGGTTTTTTAACAGTCTGTGTATATGTATATATATCATGAATCATCAGAGTTTCTCTAATTTAGTTGATCAAATTTATCATTTGGCGTCACCTGCATCACCTCCACACTACATGTGGAATCCTGTCAAAACAATAAAAGTGAATTCGATTGGCACTATTAATATGTTAGGTGAGTCATTCATTACACATCTAAAGATTTAAAGATTTTTTTTGTCATGTATAATTCATTATTTTAGGTTTGGCACGTCGGGTTCGTGCCCGTTTATTATTTGCTTCTACAAGTGAAGTGTACGGTGATCCAGAAGTTCATCCACAAACAGAAACATATTTTGGAAATGTAAATTCATTTGGTCCACGAGCTTGTTACGATGAATCAAAACGTGTCGCCGAAGCCATGTGTTATGCTTATGCTAAGCAAGTAATTATTGATTAAATAGAAAATATTAAATTCTTTTCTTTAAATTGATGAAGGTTTTATATAGGAAAATTGTTTAACAAGACTTTTCTTTTTCGTTTAACTTGAATGCTGAATATTATTGATTGCCTACTTTTCCTTCTATTTTAGGAAAGAATTAGTATTCGTATTGCTCGTATATTCAATACTTATGGACCACGTATGCATATGGATGATGGTCGTGTTGTCAGCAATTTTATACTTCAAGCATTACAAAATGAATCAATAACAGTTCGTGATATGACAAGAAGAAAGCTTTTTGCTTTTTAAATATTTATTTTTAAGATCTATGGTAGTGGAAAGCAAACTCGTTCATTTGCGTATGTCAGCGATTTAGTTGATGGTTTAATAAAGTTAATGAATAGTAATTATTCGAGTCCGATGAATATGGGTAATCCAGATGAATATACAATCGAACAATTTGCATTAATTATCAAAGATCTTGTTGGTAAGTGATTTTTTTTTTATCAATGTAAAAAATTATCATTATTTCTTATTTATTTAAGGTTCAAACAGTACTCTTGTTTTTAAAGAGGCTGTCACAGATGATCCAAAACAACGAAGACCTGATATTACGTTAGCTAAAACACTATTAAACTGGCAGCCAACAGTTCGTATAAGTAAGCTGAAGCTTGCATTCTACTAATCTTTTTTGTTTTATTTTCTAGGTCAAACTTAATGATGGTCTTAATAAAACGATTGCTTATTTTCGAAATGAATTACTTGTTAAACGTCATAGCGAACGAAATGTTTATTTTCCAACTGAATGGATGCATCATCATTCTGATATATCTTCTACTGTTAAAGTGCCATCAGGTTCCAACTTACATGAAGATTTCTAAACTGCTGAAAAGCTGGTTTTAATCATAGTATAATCAGCAAGTAGGATCGCTGATGAATAGAAATTACTTGTTTGCAATCTCAATTATTACGATTTTTGGATGATCTATTAAACAAATTCCTTCAATATTGCCTGTGATGGTGTCCAATTTCATTGGATTTATTTTTTTTTGTATTTTTTTATGTTTTTTTTTATAGTTATTTTTATTTAATTCGTTCAAAAGAAAAACGAAGATCAATAGTTTAGTCTTTTTTATCCGCATCCATATTATAAATATTGTATATAATCTTGAAAACTATCGATTCTAGAATAATCACGTGTTTTAATGGAAATAGGTACAAATTGGAAAGTTTCCCATGTATTTTTACAAGCTTACGTCGTCCATGTATTGAACTTTATCGGAATAACAGATACATAGTCGTAGATATTAGATACAGATAGATTGACTCATGAGAATCTTGAGAAAATGCTGGTATGCGAAAAAAAGAATATAGAAATTAATGAAAACGTTTTAAAAATCAGATAATATTAGTGACTATTATTAGAAAGAACAGAATATTATTGTTTACTTCGAATCGATAGATGCCGTCTTTTTAAAACGATATCATATTATGCAGTTAAGATTTTAATATTAATTAAGCAAATTATCATCCAGTAGACAATTACTGTATTATTCTATTATTCTAGATTTATTAAAGAATTAATATTTAATTAATGAACAATAAATGTGAACAAAATCATATTCATTTTAACAATCCAAGTGTCTAACCAAATTATTTATTCTGCATGGTACTTAAACAAACTAAGCATTTTTATTTAAAGCACGCGATACACTCCTTAATCTATGAATGAGAATCGCTGTACAAGTCAGTCAGTCAGTCACAATTTTTAAAAGTTTATGTCGAAAGAAACTTATAAATAGAATAAAAGGTATTGCTCGGTATGCAGCACAGCCTTTAGAACCAAAATATCATAGGCAATGTATCAGAAACGATGCTTCCTTCTCTTTTTTTAAATATTTAGTGTGAAGTATCTGTCAGATATATCCATCTGTGTTATTTTTCATTTTATTTAGGATTGTGTATTTTGTTTTGACTATCAGCAAGGTCGTTGTACATTTTCCGATTGCAAATATATTCATTGTACACGCGATGAAGAAGAAGATTACATCAAATCTGGTATAATATCACAAAATATACAGAATCAATTAGACCGAGGTATTGGAAATTATTCTGATACACCCTATTGCAAAGATTTTTTGAATGATTCATGTCGTCGTAAATATTGTAAATATCGTCATTCAAAACCTTTTCATGGTAATGATAATACACAATCATTTGAAATTAAAAATAGTTCAACATTATTACGTAAGAGAAAATATTCAAATTCCTATTGTATAGAATCAACAAAGCGTTCACGACATCATGACATGTTCTCTGATCTTTTATCATCATTATTCACTATATTGGCATCGACACAAACAGTCTTATCAGATTTACGAAACGATACACTGAATGAAAAATTACAGAAACTTAAAGAACAATTGAATGATTTAAAAATGAAAAATGTCATGCTAACGGATGAAAATACCAAATTAAAACTACAACAGACAACTTTAAAAGATTGTAATGCAAATTCAAGTCTAGAAAATCGAACAAATATTACAATGTCAGCAAGGTAAATATTAACAGACAATAATTTTATTGATATGGCATTATAGACGATTTATTTTTATTTTAGTCTTCAGCAACAATCGACTGTACCTAGTACATTGAATTTAAATCATTTGTTTGACTCACTCAATTCTATTGTTCATATGGCAACATCAAATTTATCGCCAAATTCAACAGCCTGTAACGAGCCATCAATATCATTATTAACAAGTCAACAGTCCGTTCATTCGTTGAATCTCTTACCTCCTACATCTTCTGCTCCAGTAACATCGGCAAACAATGTTTTAAAACATTTGGCTGATACATTGCAACAGACTAGTTACACTCTACCACAAATGATATGGCAAATATCAAATGCAGCTCGAGCATTGAGTACGTCAACAAATCAAACAATTTCGCATCATCCAATACTGAACAATACACATTTAACATCAGTTTATCCTTCTTTTCATAACCCAACACCATATGAGCATCATCAATTTCAAATGCCAATACCGGCATCTTTGTCTTTACAGTCCTCATCGTACAGTCAAAAATGTCCTACAATTACTACAATACCCAATGTTCCCCTGCCTCCGCCACCACTATTACCAACAATTAATTTATGTGGTAAAACGACATCTTCATCTTCTCTATACGATTCTTTTTGTTTACCTCCGAGAGCTCCAGCCACGTTTACTACAACAACAACATATCGAACAAAAGACTCAATGTCATTGATCGATCCTATGGGTCAATATCAATACCAATGTTTATTACCACCACCATCTTTCTCAACTCCTCAACCTGTGCCACCTCCATTTATATCTCATTGATTTATGTATTTATCATAGGGAATAAAATTGTGTATTAAAAATATTTCTTTTTACGATCTAAGATGGTTTGATGACTCTATTGATTCTTGCTTTTCTTAGTGATAGTCTTCATTTGTTCTTTGTCGGTTGATATTACTTATCTTCAGTTTTTCATTATGTATGATCTACTATTTCAGATTAAATGGCTGCGAAAGTCCTCAAGGCTGTGAGTATAACAATCGAAACTTCTAATTTATTCGAAACTGTTCTCAACTAATTTTAGACGACAAATTTAACGGGTTTGGCTGTTTCCAAAGATCCACATTATGTAAATGTTCTGTTATTTCATGTCAAGACTATTTGTCATTTGGTTCTTTTGAACTTTAGTCATTGAAACTTTTATATGGTAAAATATTGCGAGATTTAAAAAAAATACCGGATAATTCAGCGTATAGAAAATATACCGAAGAATTAACTCAATCTCGACTTCAGCACGTTTTATCGGTGAGAAAACAAAAATAGTTTGCTTATGTATTTTTTCATTTGTCCATATTAGAACAGAAGTCAGATATTGATTATTTTAGGAGCCTGATATTGCAAAATTAGAACGTAAAATCAATTGTGGACAAATAGAAGAAGTCATAATTCAAGTATGTAATACTGTTTTTTTGGTTAGTTTATTCCATTCTGATTATTGTTGTTTTGGTAGGCTGAAAATGAATTGACGTGTGCAAGACGAATGACTGAACATAAAGTGTGGGAACCGTTAACCGCTCAAGCTCCTGCTAACCAATGGAAATGGCCAATCTAAATTTTTGAAAGACAACATTTTTTCACCTCCGCACATGTATTTAGTTTTTTCTAGTTTTTTTTCAGTAGCTTGTTTAAAATAGATGACTTTTTTTTCTCTTCAAAGTTCTTTATTATATTTGTTAAGCAATTCTGAGAACGATGTCATGTATCTTTGTTCAAACTGTGTGTAGATTTCGTATTTTCTAGATTTGTTTTGTCTTATTTTTTAATTGTCAATTTTATAAGTTGAATGTCATTATCATCAGAGGAAAAAATTGAAAACGAGGACAATGAAGAGGATTTAGAGAATCAAGACAATAATCAAATTGCTCAGCAACAAAATCATGATGAAGAAGATGATAATAAAGAACCGTTAGATCCACGAATACAGGTAACAAACAGAATATTTTTACAAATTTTACAATGGTGAAACTTGATTGATTCTATTTAGGATGAACTAGAGCGTGCTAATGCTGCCATGAGCGAAGTGAATAATCTTGAAACACAGTTTGATGTGAGAATCAACGTATACAAGTATTTGAGCTCAGTTTATATTCTTGTTATTTATTTTAGGAAGCTCAACAACTATTTCAAACAATGTTTTCTAATTGTAAACAACGTTTAGCAGTATTATCAAAAAAGCTCGGACGTTGTGTTGAAAAGGCTCGACCATACTATGAAGCTTGTAAGCAAGTTGAAGAGGTAAATAATAACCATTTCCAAACAAAGAATTCTAGTTATTGTTAACATTTTTTTTTTCAGGCACAACTTGAGACACAAAAAGCTGCACAAGAATTTCAACGATCGTTCGGTGTTTATCAAGTAGCAAAGGAAACGTTGAGTTTAGCAGAAAGTAAATTATTAACGGATGATAAACGTGAATTTGATGCCGTTTGGCAAGAATATGTTAATCATGCAACAATGAAAGTAAGAACGTTCTCTCTTTGTTGTTTGATACTCAATTTGTCTAAAAATGTAGGTAATGCAAGCTGAACACGACAAAACACGGAGCGAACGTTTACATCAAGAAAAATCAAAACTTTATCAAGCTGCTGAAGAACGACATATGATGTTATATCGAACACTACGACAATCCATACTCAAATCAAAGTAAATATTGTATACATAAGTAAAATGTACTAGCTGATTGACTATGTACAAGAATCGATAGTTTCCATATACTGATCAAATTTTAAAATCATGCGATAATAATGGAAAAAAATTATTGCTCTACTCTTTTTAGAATAACTTTTTACTCCGTTCTTATTTAGATTGTATTTTGACGCGAAAGCTAAAGCTGACTACGATTTACAGGTAACATTAATGGGTAAAAAATGAATTTGCCGTAGTTGTATTACATATACGTTTGTTGATTTAGACTCAAAAGTTACAGATTGAAGCTGTACAAAAAGCGATTTATCATGCTAAACGAATGTATCGAGCCGCCTTAAATAATTTAGAACGGATATCAGAAGAAGTAAAAACAAAAATCTCATGTATAATAGTGCTCAGATATTTTTGATTTTAATTTTTAAGATTCATCTCAAACGAAAAAATCGAGTATTAGATTTGCCACCGCGTGAACCAGGCGTTGGCTCAGAAAATCCTGATGAAGAAGAAACGTTTCACCCAATTAAACTACCTGAATTAGGTAAAAAGACAAAACAGATTTTATTTGTATGTTGAATATTATTGTTCATACTACATATTTAGAATCTTCACCGAATACTGTAACTTCAGGTAGATAAGACAGGAAGCATGTTGCTTGCTTTGAAATTTTATTTTTCATTTTATTCAGTTAGCTTTCTTTTATTTTCCAATATTGAAATTTTCTTATGTCCTTTTGTTTCAATAATCATTTTATCCTACAGATGAAACTTCCTTATCCAAGTATGAGATTTAAAAATGAAATTAATTATAGTTAGCAGAGAGATATTTTACTATGATAAATTTTTAAATTATTTCATCAGACTTTTCTCGTTCTTTTTAGAATTGACTGAATTTCCAAAAATTGATCTGTCCGATGATTCGGATGACAATTTATCAACAGCAAGTAATCCTACATTTTCACATTCAATCAGTTCAACATTGTCTATATCTCCATCGTTAATCGAATTATTGACTCTCAGTAATAACAGTAGTAACTTTGAAAACGATAAAACTCCAGTCCATGCCTCTAATTCTCCTGCTCATCATCATCTTCACACGTTTCATCGCACACAAACAAAACAAAATTCATTTGATTCTGTTACAGTACCATCACCATCAACTACAACAACGAATTATGAATCGTTTAATGATTGTATTCAATTATCTGCATCACCTAAATTATCGCCAAAATCATTGATTGAATTTAAAAATGGTCAATATGTCTTAAAACAATCATCATCAACTGGTAAAAAAGCATCACGTACACCAAGTGAAAATGATTCATCAATAAATCTTGAACCTCAACAACTACAATGTCATTTACGAACACAATCAGCAGCTATTGATCGTGTAAGTGGTGAGGGAAAAGCAGATATGACATCATTCATCGAATATTCTACACAATCCAAACGAAAAAGTTCATTAAAAGATAACAGACAACGAAAACACGGTCTCTCAAGTACACAATCGTTAAGAAAATTAAATGGTAGGATGTATAGTCAGTCACAGAATAATGAAACACCATTACTCTCAAATTTAATGCTTAGACATAATTATAATAATAATGATCATCTCCAACATATCAAACACAATAGTGATTCTGATTTAAAAATAAAACAATAAATTGTAATCTTCTTTTTCTCTATGTTATGATCAAAACAAGCATCAACTCTTTTCTTTCTTTTTCAAACGTAGCAAATTATCTGTAAAATCAGAATTTGATCAGTCAACAGTTCTTGATAAGTGTTCAGAGACCCATATTCGACACTTCCATCCAGAAAAGACTCAATCACTAAAACGGTTATCAGACTCGTAATCAGTGAAGTGAGTGAGCTACTTTGAAGGCAATTTTGAAACAGTTGTATAATACTCAAATGAGTGTAATATACCTTAAACGTTAGCCAATTTCTTTAGTTTTTACGGCAAAAATAAAGTTTTAAATGAACACTCATTACGAAAGGTTTAGTTTTTCGGATTAAAATATCTATATATCTTTTACACAATCAAATTGGGAAGAAAAAAGAGTTGATGTTTAGCGTCTTTTTATATCTTGACGTGTGAAAGCTTATTTCTTGTTGAGTGGTGTGTAATGCTTGCTCTTTAAATTATGCTTATGATTGAGGATATGATACAAGTAATATGAACGCTTTTGAATCTCATTAGTGCAAATTGAAAAGATTCTTCTACTATTAACGGCTTAAGGAATAAATTTTTATTTCATTAATGCATATGATAATTTACGCAAAAAAATATATTTCAATCTCTATTTTAAATGCGTTTTTATATGCATAAAAAATGCATAAGTTACGGCTATGCTTGTTTTTTTATTTCAATTCTTTATTATAAATTTTTTATTTAATTGCTGAGCAATAAAAAGAATTAATTTGTATAAAATACCATGTTTCTTTCTCTTGTATAAAATTTTCTCTTATTTCATATGTGTGTGGAATGGGGTGAGCTATATTTATCTTTAGATTGCCCAGCTTTGATGCAAAAAAAAAACATATGTTAGCATAAAAATTGATTTTTGTTTACTTTTCTTTTAGCATGAACCCATGGCATATTCGAAGTTTTCGTTTTTTTTTTGAATGAAATCTAATAAATTTATTGTCTTTTTCTGTTTTTGATCGACGTGAAACGTGTGCCTTTTCCTTATCAATTAGAAGGATCTGGAAAAATGTTGCTATTTTATTGTATTTAAAGTGTGTTCACAAATAAATTTCACGACTAAATCTTGTTTCTTATCGTAGAAAAAACTGTTTTATCTGTTGACATCGGTGAACTTTTTTCGATCTATTCTTAAGAATTTAAATCTGCCTTATTGAATATCAATATTTGTCTTCTATTATACGTAATCTAATTGTATGATTTGCTCTAGACGACGAACTATAACGAGTTTAATGGAAATAAAGGTCAGCATTATTGGCGATAGTGGATTTAATCAAACTGATATTTTATCGAATCATTAATCAAGTATATGAGACTAATACTTCATAGGAACGCTCGAGTGATAAGTTAATGAGTGGTCAAATAAATTTCATTGATTGTCTATCATGTTTTTAATGTGATCGAAAATATTTTGATAATCTATTGCAAGTTAATTATCGTGCAAATTTATAAGCATTTAAAGAAATGAATGATAATCTAATATCAGCAATGACAGGTATCGGATCATTGGTCACTGAATCAAAATATGATGTACTTTTCATTTCAGGTAGGTGTTTTATGTAATAGTAACAAAAAAGTTGATTATTATCTTATTTAACAAAGAGACTACTACTCATACAATGACTAATACGTGATTGATGTGTTAATATCTGTCGCTGATCTTTTTTTTTCTACGGATACTTATACTGGTATGATCGAATTTCGTTGTTTTAAATATTTATAGTCGCTTACTTCCATAAAATGTAATGCCATGTATCAATACATTCACAATATCATCATGAACTACGTCAATTATTAATTGAATCTTGTAAAGAACTAAAAATTGATGGTTATAAAGAAAAACTGAATATATCAACATATTCTGAAAATAAAGTCTGTCTCGGTTGGAATTGTACAACAAACGATATGACACTAACATCTGAAATTAGAAGCAATAGCAATAGAAACAAGAGCAATTAGCAATTAGCAATAGAACTGATGTTTTCGTATGTCGTCTTAGTCATTGCTCCGGAGGACACTGGCTAAAAAGAAGTTGGTAAGATTCTCTATGACTATTCCATGCGATTAGTAGAAAATAACTTTTTTTTTTTCAAAGGTACTGTCGTTCCTAACGAAACTGTAACCATAATTAAAACAATATATTCAAAAGCGATTGAAATGCTGAAATGAACGATTAAAAAGATTGAACAGATTAAACAAATACTTGGAAGAAACGTGTTGATAAAACGTTCATGAAACGCTGATAATTGTCGATGATGATTTTTTATTGTAACTCTCGTGTGTCTTTCAGTAAACTAAGATTTTTTGATCGTTCGATTAATCTCAGTTAATTAGAGAAAAGGGATGGAGTCTTGCTGTGAACAAAAATATTTTGCAAAATTTCTAGTAGGACGATAACAAATTTGTGAAACTTTCATTGGATCTAGACCGAATGAGTTCACCCCATTTACACGATTGATATCCTTTAGTAACGATCTAGATACTGAATTCTAAAAATGTGATGGTTTTATTTACAATATTTTCTTGCCTATCTTTACTTGTTAGAAATTGGTACCTTTTTTTATGCCGTGTTAGATGGCAGACAATATTATTGTTTTTGCTTATTTTTCAATTAAATTACAAAGATAATGGAATCCAAAACTATTAGACTTGACATTTCTGGATATTTTTCATATTGTTCTTCCTTTTTCTTTCAGTATGATAATAATTCATGTTACATGTAAATTCAAATGAGACCGATTCTCTAATCAAACAACAATGACGAGTCGAAATCTGACATCAAATTTTTTAGAATTTCGGAATCGAGCTGTTCGAGATAGAAATTACAATACGGATGATAAAGTATGTAGTTGACTTTCTCTCTTAAATAATTAAAATCATGTTTTATTACTTTTCTCTTTTAAGTCAACCGATGATCGTACGGCGTTGATTGAAAATGAAGAAGAAATTGTACAATTTGAAAATAATTTACCACCAAGCTGGTATGTCTCTCATTTTCTTATGATAGTGTCTGAAGAGGGAAGAAGCATCCTCCACCTTGTGGATACACTATCTCTTTACTACAGCTCCAAGCAGTAGAGTCCTGCGTGTTTAACCGATTCCGATTCAGAACGTGAAGCCGCGGATTCGAGACGGGTTTCAGTTCATCTTGGATCGGATTTGTTTCCAATCCCGATTCTTCTAGTTTGATATACAGGGAGATAAGAGACAATTTTAAATAAATAAAAAAGAATGAAAAATAAGGAAAACGGACTGGTGTTTCACATCAGACGTACAATCGACCAAGTGAATTTTATTTTTGTATCCATACGAGTAGAAATTTACTAACGTTAAAATGAAAGAGAGCACTACTTCACTAGAAAAAAAATATTTCGGGTTCGAGCGGGTTCGGGACAGATTTTATTTGAAAAAAATCGGGATCGAGTTGGGGATCCCGAAAAAGTTCTGACGGGTTCGAAAATCTCAAACCTGCAGGACTCTAACGAGCAGAAGTTCAATCTAATCTTTAGTTCCATCATCTTATACACATTTACTATAGCTTTCTGCCCGCGATTGTACGTCACACTGTTATCGAATGTCGACGACATCGCGGTTCGAACATTGTATTTTTGATGTACATGACGAACAACATAATTATTAAGCTTTGCTTAATTTTATGAATGTTTTGTTCATAGGATAGAAACACAAAGACGTATTCAATTACAATTTGATCAAGTTCGGAGTCGAAGTAAGGAGACTGATAATTTCTATTTTTATTATTTTCATCTTGTTCTTTCATCTTTTAAGTGAAAAGACTAACACAATTACATGATAAACATTTAACTCGACCCGATTTCGATGAAAATTCAAGTGAAGAAAAGGAAATTGAATCAACCACCAAAGACATTACAGCAGTATAGATTTATTTCATTCTATATCTTTATTATTAAATTTTTCGACATATACTGGTTGATTTAGATGTTAAATAGTTGTCATATCTCCGTTCAACAAATTTCCAATCAAACAAATCAGTCACAAACAAATGTGTATGATAAACGTTTAGCAAATAATATTGTACAAGCGACAGCCTCAGCACTACAGGATTTAACCATAAAATTTAGAAAATGTCAGTCGAATTACCTTCATAGTAAGTAATATCTTTACTTACCACAGATTTTACATCTCGGATAATCAATAAACATTTCCATTTTTGAACCGACTATTGTTATAGTGAAGTTTTGATGCCTATTTTTCTTTGCAAAATTAAATCAATTCATAACATGTGTATTATTTGTTAAACATAACTGAAGGCTACTTCATTACTTTTGTTGCATATTTATTTTAGAATTACAAGCACGAAAAGAAAATTTTAATAAAACTATGCCAGATATGGAAATTGATATTCATTCAAATCCCTTTGGTGATCAAGATAGTAAAAGCAATTTCGATCAAATATCGGTATGACAAGTCGAATCGATCGGTTTACTGTTTGTTTTGTTGCTTTGTTTAATAGCTCACTTCTGAAGATCAACTACAATTAACCAGTCAAAATGTGCAGTTTTTAGAAAAACGTGATAAAGAAATCAAAGAAGTATTGAAATCAATTGAAGATGTGAATGAAATATTTCGAGATGTAGCATCTATTGTAGCTAGTCAAGTATGCCATATATTTCAGCAACTCAATAATGAAGTTTTATTACTTTTTGTTCATTTAGGGTACGATACTTGATCAAATCGATTATAATATTGAAAATGCTGTAATTCAAGTTGAACAAGGCAAACAACATTTACAAAAAGCTGTTGAACATAAAAAACGTGGATTAAAATTTAAATTAATCTTAATCGGTATTGGAGTATCGATACTCCTATTCATTATTTTTATAACTGTTATTAGTAGATAAGAATTTCATTGAAAATTACATTCCACGAATAAACAAATGATAAATGCATCGGTTCATTTTCCATTGTAATTCATTTCTTTTATAAACAGCCGTCACCAATCTTTATTAGTCGTCAGGGTTGTGAACCCTTGCATGATCAGAAGTAGAGCGATCTAGTATCTAAGAATTTTCTTCCCTTGATAATTTCAGTTTTTATAGATTAGTGGTATGGAAAATAATTGATTATCTTAGTTGAACAACCTTTCTATGAATTTTTATCGTCTATAATCCCATAATCTCACGATACTTGATTTTTTTACTTGACAACTACTTTGTTATCTCATATATGTTCTGTTGTTGTTGTTGTTGTTTCTACTGTTTCATAGTTAATTCTATCGATAATGTTTATTTTTGTAAAAAGCGGCTGTAAACTTATATTTATTTATTTATTTGTAATTCTGTTGTTTTGTATGTAATGAAGTAACGATCCTTATTGAAAAAATGTGAATAACATGGTTTATTCTTCTATTAGTCTGAATTTGAATAATAGAAGACCATGAATAGAAGAGTGACGAGGAAAAAAAAACGTTTTCTTAAACTTATTTTTTGGAGCCTGATTGTATTAAATACGTAAAACTTTTCGTTTCTCATGATGGTAAAACAAGCAAATCGTCAAAGAATAACTGTTTTTAATTTACATTGTCATCAGTGAACGATTAGATTAATTTTTTTTATCTTTTATCTAGTAAATGAAACAAATTCCCTTTTGAGGATGTTTTCGCAGATTTTTGCATGAATTTTTGATTTTCTCGATGAATATTAATAATACTGTTTCCAATTTCTCAATCGATGTTGATAATACACATATTGGACATGATATTAATATACGTCACGGTTACATAATTTTCATAGATGAGCTCGAAGACATCACTTAGCATCACTTTAGCGAACGTGGAAACTCGTTAAAAACTAAAATAATTAAATACCTGCGACTAAAATTCGTTTAACCATGAAAAGACTAAATAGTAAATAATGTTCGCCGTTTTACTTCATCTAAATATTCGATGATAGATGCAAATACATTAAAATCGATTGAATCAGGTGTAGTAGGATTTCAGTAACAAACCATTTTTTTACAATAATGATATTTTTTGTATAATGGCAGGATCCTATCAAATAGTATCGTAACAGTTAATAGAGTGCACGAAAGATAAATCAATATGATGTGAAATGCTGATGAAACAAAAAAGACTTCAGCGCGATGTAATAGCAACTTTGTCAACCTCAACTTTTATGCGAATAATTAACATAAAAGTTTGACATAAGCAGATTTTGAAAGATGAATAGTTTTTCGTGGAAGAAATTCTAACGAAAAGTCAAAAAGGCATACTGCAGTTTTCACTGATCTTGACATGCTAATTGTACAATATTTAAAATATTTACAATCAACAACATTGGATACTGAATACGTTTTTTATATACATTAGAAAATAACTAAATATGAAAGAGACATTGGGTTGTAATATTGAAGAATGAACAATCGAGTTTAATTTTGCAGTTTATTTTGACGCTATGTTTTAATTATTCTAGTATCTAGTAAATATTTGACAATTAGTTAAAGTAGGAAAGGATTCAGTCAACGGGAGTGCAAATATACGAATCTTTGAATACAAGAGAGTTTTAAAGAATAACAGGGAATAGGAAAATTTCAAGTGTTGAGAAATGAACAATCAGTTATGAACTCCTTTGATAGTCATATTGTACAATCCACAATGCCAGTTTACAATTGAATTGTCTAAAGTGCTCTGTTCGTCAGTTAACAGTAAACTTATATTTTTTTTAACGTATAAGTAAACTTTACTGTTAAATATGAACGCTTTATTGAATAAAGCGTTCAGTAAGCTCTTGTAGCGCAATCGGTTAGCGCGTTTGGCTGTTAACCAAAAGGTTGGTGGTTCAAGTCCACCCAGGAGCGTTTATTTTTTAACAGCCTTAACTTCGACAGATATTCCTTGACTTTAGTCTAGGGTCTTACAAAATGGTTGTCTGTGTGTGTGCAAAATACGGAAAAATGGCTGTCAGATATTCTATGGATAAGCGAATCATAAGAGACAACAGTAGAAAATAGATAGCAGTCAACTGTGACAATACAAAAAAAGGGATCCACAGGTAATAAAATTGATAGTGTATAGATAATCTATTATAACGAATCGATTAGAAATACTTCCAACCTTCTTGGGGTCTGCAGAGGGTGTGCAGAAAACCTTTTAACTTTATATTACATTAGATGGTTTTTTGGTGGAATCAGAGAAGTTCATAGCGTTTCTCATCTATACTGGTTGCGAACGCCGACAGAAGGGAAGCGTGAGCAGTGTTTTTAATGATTAGTGGGTCTCGCTTGAACAAAATGGGTTTCCACTTTGAAAATTCGATTTCCACTTTGTTTTTAGCAGAGAAAACATGGAAAATGCAGTGGTAAACTGTGGAAACCCATTTTGCTTAAAATTTCTATTAAAAACACTGAGCGTGAGCATTGTTTTGAATTCAGAAATAGTTTTAGACCTTTTGAGATTTTTGCTCTATTTATATTAGTTTACGAACCTTACACATGAAAACAGAAAAAACGGGCACCGTTCTACATGCAGCACTCAGGAGTACTCATTTTTTATGGGTACTCCGTGGTAGCTTTTGGAGTACTCCTTTTGAGTTGGAGCACTCTTTTTCCGAAAAAGAGTGCTCCATGACACTCCTCCTTGATATTTATTTTGCTACGCCGTCTATGGTTTTTTGTGCAACATGGCTGTATTGCACGTCGGTTCTCTTTTTCCTCTCCGCTTTTTAATTGATCTAAAATGTCGCTAAAATCGATACAGGAAAACAATTGAAAATCAGGAGAAACCAGGAGAAAATCTTAAAAATCAGGTTGTGAAATCAGGAGAATTTTCATCAGGAGAAAAGTCAAAAGATCAGGAGTCCTGGTCAAATCAGAAGATTTGGGCAATCTGTAAGGCACTTTACTAAACTCACGAAAATGAGACCTGTTTAGATAAGGAAATAGAGAGCTGAATTTGCTGTGTACATCCTCTGAGTTTACTACCTGATTCTGTTTTCATACTGATTTTTCGTTTTGGAGATTATAACATGATAAAAGCATTGTCTGCTCGACGAACGCATTAAAATTCGATAGCACTAGGCTCTCGAAGAAAAGTCCGAGTAAAATAGTGGAATCAATCGTTGATAACAAAATGGTGACTGGAAAAATGTGGAACTAGTGCCTACTAGCTCGATTTTCTGTTCAAACACGACCGTCATATTTTGACGTTTTAACATTTCGGTAGACTGTATAAGAGATCTCTGCAGATTGGGTAGGTGAAATAGCGGATGATCTCCTTGCGGGTGACAATACGAATTTTCATCATTAGATTTTTAGGTTTTTCACTTACTCCTACTATCCACCTGCCCTCTTTCCGATGAGCGACATGCCCGGGATGATGCGAATAAAACGCGAATCTGAATCTTGCGAGTCAAAGTATAATTCAAGGAAGGCTCAAACGTCGGGCCGCTCATATGTCAGGTGACGTCCTTATTGATACTCCGGGCAAAGTGTTTTGCATCGCCGTGAAATTCTACATCTAACAGCAGAACTTTCCACCATTTTTATAGTATAGAACAGGCAATAACTTTCTAACCACAAAATCGCCCAAATAAATGATTTTGCTATGGTACGTAGTCCCTTGCACTGATGCTGTACGTCGGTGGATGCTGAAGGCTAAAGAACCGGAGATGTTTATATGTTTAATTTATTGTATCACCGTAAATTTTACGTCTATCTATTATAGTTTACGGTAATTAATAGTTTGGTCGCACTTTATTAACACTATATGAGTTTTCTCGGAGATTCTTTAATTTTCAGAATCCAACCGCTGAGAAGCAGTGGATGAAAAACAATAAGTGTCCGCATGGATTTGCTTTTATTTAAAACAGGATCGCAGTGTAAATTATGATGTTGCTGTATGGGAAAGGCGGATTATATGCTTACCTGTTTTTGAGCAGGTGAAATTATGCCGGTTCGTATGTATATGTTACAGTTGAAATTAAAATTTTAATCGCTACTAGTGGAAAGTAAAATGCTGAAGCATGTATTCACCATAAACTAGGCTTTCAACTGCAAGATCAGGCTTAGAACTGTATGAGAATATCCGAGGACATCCCAAGATGTAAGAGTTACAAAACAATATCCCTAGTGATATGGTCTGACATTCGTATATCCAGGCTTCATACTCTATGCTGTTTTGTCACTCACTCTAAACATATCTTGCCGTTCCCTCGGGTATTCTTCTCCAGTTCTGAAAGGCTGCAAGCTTGATCTTGTTGTTGTAAGCCTAGTTTATGGAGAATACACTGTAAAAAATAAAGTGTGCCCGGAGCACACTGAGCTTGGACTTTTTGCACACTGAAAATAGCTTGTTCAGTGTGCCTGTAACACGCTGGAATTGCACATATAGCTTACATAGACAGAACGAGAAAAAAGACCGAAGAAAAGGATAATTCTTTCATTTTTTTCAATAGAGAAACGCAAGATAAAAATTCAGATTACACAGTGGCAATTTGCACATCATTTTGGACTCGAAATGCATACTTGGGGGAAAGTACACTAGCGGGCAGATTTTATTTTTTACAGTGTACATGCTTCAGCCCATGTGCGAACATCTGGATTTTACTTTCCACTAGTAACGATTAAAATTTTAATTTCCCTTAGTGGAATTTTAATTTCAACTGAAACGTATATCTATAGTCAAAGTTTAAGTGAAAGAGAGAGAAAAGTAATGGGATTTTCTTCAAAATGTATTATCTATTTTATGTCTCTATTTCACACTATAGATACAAGGCTCCTTACAAGAAGATTTACAGAATTGTTTCACTTATGAGCTAATGTGCTTTGGAAAGTCAATGTATCCTGCAACAATGTATCACCTGAAGGGGCAAAAGCAATTCGAGAAGCCTTGAAAATAAACCAAACATTGACAACTCTGTATTTACAGTTTTAGCAGTATATCACCTGAAGGGGCAAAAGCAATTGCAGAAGCCTTGGAAACAAACCGATTGTTCTTTTTCTTATCATGTGTTTTTGTTGGAAAGGGCAGCTTGTATAGTTTTGAAGTGAGTGATCATGATTCTGAAATTATTTTTTCTGTTTGATGCAGTAATCCGTCGGAAAAATAGAGTAGGTGTTTTTTATCGAAAGGTATCCGTTTCTTAAGAAGAGATTTTCATAGTGAAAATTACTCATTCAAATTGTAGTTAGGGGATTTGACAATGGAACTGAATCGAGTAAAGGGAACCGCAAACATCTAAATGTCTATCACCAAATTATGTGTCTTTCGTCCAACAGTCATTTTTTAATTTATTGTTTAATAATCTAATAGTCTGCCGCTTAAAACTTCATTAGAAGATGGGCAGAATGCAAAATGGATTGTTGTGAATATTTTCTCATAAACTGCATTGTGTTTTGTTGTGAAAATACTGTCTTATGTAGAGTACACTCGAAATATTGTTAACGGATATGTTAAGCGTTACAGACAAATTATTGCTTTCTCAAGGATATAGTTTGATACACATATACATGCATACATCCAATCTATTAATTTTATTTAGATCATGTGAGAAAGGAGTTCACAAAAGCAATGTACCAAGTGGTACAGATCATGGAAAAACACAGCCAAAATTTAGTAGGATAATACAAAAAATTGAGAAAAAGTTCTTTTACCAAATTTAACAAAGTTAAAAGAGAAAATGAGACGTATTCTTAATCTAGACTCTTACAGGAAACGTTTATCAGTTAGGGAACATACGCGGACAAATAAAAATAATATTTAAGCTAAGTAATTTTCCCGATAGGTGGGATAGATGGAATAAGGTCTGAATTTTTTCACGCTGTAAAATCAATTTTTCTAACGTAAGCCCAGGATCATTCATAAGAAAGATTAAAGTAATAGTTAGAATCAACGTACGAAACTGCATCGAATGATGTATAACTCCACTAAATTCTGAATATTTTCCATACTAGAGGCAGAAAATGTTATGTTCTTCTTCTATACATCAAAGGCGGTATACGATCTTCTTTTCAAAAAAAACACAACACTCAGTTACTGACTCACCTTGCACACTTTATTCTTTTTCAAGGCTTGTGTAATTGCTTTTGCCCTTACAGACGATATATTGTTAAACTGTAAATCCAGAGTTGTCAATGTTTAGTTTACTTTCAAGGCTTCTGATATGGCTTTTGCCCCTTCAGATGATATATTGTTGAAGGATATATTAAGAGTTGTTAATGTTCGGTTTGTTTTCAAGGGTTCTCCAATTGCTTTTGCTCCTTCAGATGATATATTATTCTTGTACAGAGAAAGAGTTGTTGTGTCCCCAGACCTTAATTTTTCTACAATTTCGTTTTCTTTCTGGGATAGTTTTTGACTTCATTTTTGATCAGTAAGATGGAATTTTCATGTAAAAGACGCGCTGCGCCGCCTTACGAAAGCGGCTGGATTCCAATTTTATGTACCCGTAGCATCTTGGTGAGACATCATGGATGTTGAGCCAAGGCACTTTGAATATCTTTTCGCACGGGAAAAGAGTATTTTTTGTGGAATGACGCACGCATACAATAGAAATTCGCCCACCTATGTAGTAATCGGCATGTTCTTCGTTTTTAAGCGTTGGAGAAAAGAGAATTGAATGAAGCCCGCATAATGCATAACCCTGAAGAAAATTCCAGCAGACCAGCCCAGGTCGAACGATACGGTCCATATACGGACGGTCTACTGGACGCAGGAATACGGACCGTAACATCATTAAAATAGGGCCGTATACGGGCGTATTTTCACAATATACGGTCCGTAAACGATACCGTTTCTGGGTACAGTAATACGGGGTCGTATACTGTGAAAATACGGCCGTATACGGCCGTATTTTAACGATGTTACGATCCGTAACGGATATCCGTTTTGGTCGACCTGGAAGAATAGAAAAGACATTTACACGTTAAAACTTGAAATATTTAAATATTCGCATACCGAGTACAATATTGATTAAGAAACTGACTGTGCGTTCATAATTTACTCGAAAAATAAACTTTTAAGCTAAGCAACTGTTTTCTGTAGGCCGGAGATAGATGTCGCGAGATAGCAGTCAACTGTGCTACTATCCAAAAAAGTCGTGTACCCATTTAATAAAACTTACAGTGTACAGATAATCTATCATAGCGAATCGTTTAGATATACTTTCAACCTTCTTTCATCAGGTCGGACACCACCGATAAAGCCATTTTCTGTACGTATTTTTCGGAAAAATACGTTCAGAAAATGACTTTATCGGTATTACTGGAGATTTTGAAAAGTGGAACGGATCGACACTTCCAAGCTGTCGGAGATTTTTAATAAGAAAAAATTTTGTGTTTTAATACTTTTGAAGTTGGCTCAAAACTAAGTCGTTCGTAAGTAATTAGTAAGTAAATTTCTGCGGTTAAAATAGGGGGTGTTGCGTATAAAAAGAAAAGAAAACGGCTGACAAACAGAGAAAAACACACAGAACCAGAAACAGTAAAGTGTGGATGATGGATTATAGTGCTTAAGTTTGGTGCTCTATTAAAAGCATTTTTATGCTTCATTAAAAAGCTTATATGCACAAGTAAGTGCTATGGAAGTATTACTAATCGGTGAAAAATAACTTCCCTTGATATTTATTACATATTATCAGCAAGCAATATGCGCTATTAATTAAAGGATGGAAAAGATTGGTTCTTTACAGCTTTAATTTATCGAAATATTATAAAAGAAAACTAAGGAACGAAGTTTTTGGTTCTACTGGTCAAGATGAACTAATGAACAAATCGTTACTGCATCTAAGAAGTGGCGAATAGTACAATTTTGTGTCCATAAAACATCAAATACCAAACACAAAAATTACAGTTCTTTTTGTCTTCGTTGTGTGAGTAAGAATATTAATTAATACAATATAATTAAAAGAATTGGTCACGCAAGAAAAAGCAATGACAACAATTTTGTGTTATTAAATATGACAGAAAGAAACAATCATCATTCATCATACCTGCTCATATCCTTATGAGATACTGGAAAATGAAACGGCAAAAAAACTTAGTTTGATATCACTTTAACATGTATGAGTTGAAAATATCAATTATAACCTGTCCACACACTAAAACAGAACACTTATATACCCATGTGTATTTTTTATACAAGTAGCTTGATCAGTATTTATCTCGCTCACAATATAACGGATTTTCTGGAATTCAAAGCCGAAATAATTTTTTTTGAATTGTCCTATAATCCTTCTGCTCTAACATGTTTATTTTTGTTCTGTTTTTTTAAAAATCGAATGAAAATCATAAAAATCGTTTGTAATAAACAAACAAGCAGTAATAATCACCTACAGAAATTACAATAATCGTGCGACAAATGGAAAAAAGATGAAAGAACAAGAACAAGAACAATGAAGAACGAAAAAGAAATTAATGACAAACCTATTATTACGAAGTCTCTCCTTTTCTTGTGATATAGAAACAGCAAAGTATGACCTATAGTTTTAGAGTTACGATATTTTCTTCGGTAAAATCTTTAATAATCTCAAAAATAGCATGCGAAAAAGTTGAAAACTTTTTTCAGTGTTTTTGTTCCACTGACGGCAAAAAAGCATTTTTTTTTATAGAAGTATAGAAATCTTACTAGGAAAATCAAAACCAAAACGACATTTTACAAAATCTGTTTGATTTCTCCTCACGAGTAAGAAACCGTAACGTATAAATCACTCAATACAAAACGGCTCTGTTTCAGAAATGTTAACCGAAAAAAACATTTCATAAAACCGATTTTGGTTTTGTGGAAAACCGCCCAAGGTTTGTTGAGTTAATAAAATACGTTTTATGAGTCGGTCAGAAAACTATTACAAAATGTATTTTTAAGAACCACTGGGTTTCTTCAGTATGAAAAAATCATATTTGAGATTTTTCAAACAAACAAAGAAATGCATAAGGGTGTCTTGACGGATTGAAAATCTTTTTCGGTTTTTTAAAAAATCGTTTGTTTTAAAGAGTAGTACACTATAAAAGGAGCGTATTTTCGAAAACCCTTTCAGAAACTTTATTCCGTATTCAAATTGAACTCACAAATCCCTTTCCATTTTAGGGAATACCGTTTGGGTTTTCGAAATTTCGAAAACCGTTTGGGTGTAAAAGAAAACTTTTGTATATCTGAACAGTATGGTCGAATACCGAACAGGGTATTTTTTCTAAAGCTCTTTTTGTTCGAAATTCCGTCTTAAACCGAAAACGTGTCGTGAAACACTTTTCAGTTTTCAAAAGTATCTTTTAGGATATTTAAATTATTTCTTCTAAAAGACTTCGATTTTCGAAAGTCCAAAAACTCTTTAGGGTTTTAGAAAATACCGTTTCAGGTTGTGGTCAACTTGTTTCGAAAATACATGTTTGGTACGTGGACAGAGATAAAAAAATCTGCTTATTTCGTGTACTTTTTCGTTTTTGAGCAGCTCAAATTCATTGGATGAAAGTTTTGAGTTTGAACCAAAATAAAATGAGATTTCATTTCCTGTTTTCAGTTTTTCGGACAAGCTATTACCGAGATATTCACTATTTTACACAATGAAGGACTGCTTTTGTGAATATCCCGGTAATGGTAGCTTGTTCGAAAAAACTGAAAACAGGAAATGAAATCTCATTTTATTTTGGTTCAAACTCAAAACTTTCATCCAATAAATTTGAGTTGCTCAAAAACGAAAAAGTGCACGAAATAAGCAGATTTTTTATCTCACGAAGGAACCTCCCGAGGTGATAAATCGCTTTTTGATCGAAATCTAGTTAATTATAGGTCATCGACCATGCTGATTTCGAATATGACCATGGGGGTTCCCCGTAGCCCTTCGAAGATCCAGTCGTCTGGAAAATCAGTTTTTCAGAAACTCTAAAAAATAGCCCAAACCTTTTTTAATAATACCAGTTTACCATATGTGAACTCATGCATACAGTGTTGTAGTCGATTTTGTTGGAGAATGTACTGGATGGCCACCCGATTCGCATATGTATTTAAAACCGATATCATCATCAACAGCTGCACCATTTCTCTATAAAAATGGAAATCATTCGCGAACTTGATAGTGGAAACGATACACTAATTATTCGACCGTGCATCTTTATATTAAATGTAAATGGAATTATCTAGTATTAAACGTAATCTTCGGTACCCGCGCCCATAATAACATCAGGAAACGAACTCGTACAGTCGATATAGGTATGATAGAGTCCTTCTAAGAAATCCAAATTCTACTTCGAATCGCTAACATAGCATATCATTGTTACTATCCGTATTGACTATGAGTTAATAGTTAACTAGTTATACTTATAGATTTGTGAAATTAAATACGATAAGAGAAAAAAGTTATATCGTAATCCTTTAAAATGATAGATTTTTTTCGGAAAAGTATGTACAAGTGTACAAGTTATTGTACCAATAACCAAGTTGTGTCTCTTTGTCTATCCATTATGTGATTCCTCGTTATTGAATCCTGATCTAACTAACATCTATATATGAAAAATTTCTACAAAAATTACTGCTTATAAACTATAATTTATTAACTATGTTGTGAGAAATGAACAATTTTCTTAATATTTGAAATGTAAATGTATCTTCTTTGAAATCATATTCAATATGTTTATTTACTATGTGTACTTGAACTCATGATAAATGACCGAAGTACTTAGGTCAGTATTTGAAATTGAGACATGCAGCGATTAGAAAAAGAGAGAGGAAAGAAATTTTCTTAACGTTCATATGTGACCATGTCGATAAGAGGATAAAAAAATACAGGTAGCTATATATCGTCTTTTTCGCTCATATAGAATTGAAAGAAGCAGTAGATATATCACTTGTGTGTCGTTATAGTTTGTACATATAAACATAAAGACATTTCCCATCTATACATCTAAATTTATGTTTCGTGCATGCTTTGGGTAGTTTATGTTGAATTCTGCTGAGACTATTATTGTTATGTTTTAAAACAATTTCATAATACAGGAAAAGAGAGAAAGAAAGAGAAAGTGTGAAAAAAGAGAAAATGCGTCCACTAGCGGTGACATTGGACTAAATAACAATAAGAAGGAAAAGTCATGAATAAGAAGGTAAGGCTCAATAAAGAATTTGAAAAATTCTTTTGTATGAGTGTGGATACAATTTTCAACTATGTGAGATACATCCCTTCGAGTTATGAGTGTAGATAATTTAATGTGTTATACGTAGAGAAAAGGATTGTAAGTCAGACATTACTACAAACAAAGAATTTTTGTTAATAAAAAAATTAGTTTTTTCAATCATTTTCTTTAAGCCATTGGTGTATTTATAGTTAGATTAGTTTTATAATTACATTCATGTCAAATCAGAAAAAGAGCATGTGTATTTATTTGTCACAGGTTTGTATTAAAGATTTTCTAAGATCATCTTTTCGAGACACGTTGTCTTTTCAAACAAACAGATAAACTTGATCTCGTTTGTTTATATTAAAAGGAATTATGGTCTATTAGTTTTAGATAAGAGAAACAGTCTTAAAAGTTTTTAGTATTGAATATGTGCAAATAAGAAGAAGCCTAAAGGTAATTAATTTGTACATCTTATCGCTTAACAGTATAAATAGTCGTTAGTACAACTTTAAAGTGGATCTTATGCTTCTGAAGAGAATTTATAGAGGAAAAAAAACTGGAGATCGAATTGCAGATTATTATCTACAGCCTCTTTACCAACAATGTTTTATAAATTTCGTTGAAATAGAATTTTTTCTATTCGATAGTCTAACTTCACTTTACAAAAAATGCATATTGGAACTAGGCATGCACTAGCTTCAAGCAAACACTTACAAAAAACACTATTTGCCACCAGTAAGAGCCCCAATTCTGACTAGGTTTTGCTACAAGAAAACTCTAGTTTCATCTAATAATAGAATTGAAACTGTTGTAACAGCTGAAAAATCCCTTAGAATTGGTAAGAACTGGTGGAATTTGCAAAAAAAATAGAATTTTTAACCTATCTAACAAATTTTTCAGCTGTTTTAACAGTTTCAACCCTATTAACACATAGAGAAGATGAAATTGGGGTTTTCTTGTAGCAAAAACTGGCCTGGATTGGGTGAGGATGCGCAACAAGAAAAAGACAGTAGGAACATTATTATGGCAGAAAATAACCAAAATTTTGTACAGTATGATGTTAGTTAGACTCTATATTTCTCGATAGTTTTCAGCTGTGGTGAGATAAATTTTAAATATCGTAAGCAATTATTAATCACTCTAGGGCTTTTCTACAGTCGACTTCTTGTTTGGAAATATTCCATTCATCACAATACGACTCTGACTTTGTTTTAGAAATTAACCCGTTTGTGGCCAATGATCGTTTCAATGATCATTATTTTGGACATCTACAGTCACTCAACAATAGCCTTTATAACTGATTTTGAACCCACACCATGTAAAATATAGCCCTATCCTATCCTATGCATTATCTTACCTCTCTTTCTAGAATAAAGTACTAAAGAAATTTAACTGTTTAGACTATTTCAGTGAATATTTTCATGTGAAAATGCACTTACAAATGAGATTCCATAAAATTCGATATTCTTAGCCCCAAGTACTCCATGGGAATCACAATGAAAATTCTGCAACTCTCAGAAAAATTTGGGCACAAATGGGTTAAGTGACAGAGCGACATGGCTGAATCTCTCGTGAAGAGAAACAGTTATCATGTCTGAGAATACTTACTGCTTTATTTATCTTAATAATTAAAAAGTGGAAAAGCTTCAAATTACAGATCAAGTGTATAGAGAGTATATGGAACAAATTAGATGACTTTTATGACTATCGACGCGATAATTTTCACACTATTACTTTTTTTCTCATAAATGTATACTTTACTATCTGTAGATACAATTTATTTCGATTTTATCGAGCTCATACCGTACAATAGAATATAGAAGAAGAGTAAATATTTTCTATTCTACCGATAATGATATAATTGAACACTTTCGAGAATCTAGACACAGACCACATTTTCTTTCCAATATTAATAAACTTTCTACTTCCGATGTGCGCTTCTTTTTATTTTTTATTTATTTATTGTTTATCATCATCTTAGCGAAGTAAACCTTGATCTTGATATTTTTCTTTTTTGATTTATTTATTTAAATTCTTTGCTTTTATTTTTTATGTTATAGAACCGACAGTAATTGATGAAAGTTTAGTCAATAAAATGGTTGCAGATGATCGAACCAAAAGTGTTATGTTTTCATCACGAACAAGAAATGTGGAAACATATATTCAGTGGCTCGGTGGAGAACGAGCTGGTAAATAATGTGTTTTCAAGTCATTTTTAATATTTTTATTGTTTATTATTTTCTAGTCGATGTTCCAGATGAATATCTGTTAACAAAATTTCAACCTAAACATATAATGGATGATTTTTTTCATCATATAAAAAGTACTACTGTAGATAATGATGAACAAAATAAAAAATTATCGTTATCATATCAACATCACTACAAAAATATAAATGTCAACGCACAATGTATTGAATTGTTACGATTAAGAAATTGTACCAATATAATAAGTGATTCACAATCAACGAATAAAATGAACAGTGAACAAGTATGCTTATTTATACTAAATCAAAATTTTAAACAAGGTCATGCTTAATTAAACATGAGACATATTGTTTGATGATAAAGATAATCTGAGTTAATCACTAACTCAAATGAAGTCCTTGCGTTTGTTTTTGTTTTTACAAAAGTACGATCAATGTAGAATTCAAGTCATGTATTAAACTTGATAATCAATTGTGAATAAGATTCGGAGTTGATATTATATTTTGAAGTTGACTATAAAATAATATGTTTTGTGTTGAAATTAAGTCAGATAACTGAAAATCCTTTGATTGCGTAGAAATTTAAAAATAAAAACCTCTCGCAAGTTTGCCTGTGTATAACTTAGCTCATAGACTTTATAATTAACTGTAATATAGTTAGAAAATTTCTATATTCTGTTAGAAAAACACATTTTTTATTTTTTATCAAAATAATTTTTATTCCGACTATTACACTTCATCGTTTTTGAACACATAGTCTAATATTCAAATTTTTCAATGCTAAAGACTTGAATATGATTAAAGAATAAATTTCAAGGTTGTATTTGTATGATTATCTAATCAGATATCAATTTTCAAGGGTTTATTTAAAGTATTGTACCGCGCAAAACAGTATCTTCCTTTCTCTCATAATGATGATGATAATGATGATCGTTTAAAATGTCATAAAGCCTTTTCTATATATATTCAATGTCAATATGAGTTAGTTACCTTTTTCTCTTTTTTTTCTCCTGTTCAGAACAAACAATTTGAACGTGGTCTTACAAATCCATTACGTCGAACTAATCATCGTCGTTCACGTTTATCATTAGATTTAAATTTTGAACAAATAAGTCAAGAACGAATAAGAAATAATAGTAATTTGTGTTTTGAAGACGAAGCCTATTGTACATCAAAACGTGTACAACAAAAAGAAGAAACAACTGTATTAACAAGAAAATCAAGTAGTGGAAATAGTAGTAAACTATCCAGTATTGAAACACCAATATTATCATCTTCACCAATTCCACATATCGATACAGTTGATGATATTTATTCAAAATTGGATTTAGCACAAAGTATATTATTAATGGAATCTGATTGGCATGATATAGCACGTATGAGAGAAATAGCACAAACCGGTACATTTCAAAATTCATTGAATCTATTACCGATGTTAACAAAAGATCAATCAATTGAAATGTTTCATGAGATTAACGATGATTTTAAAACAATTGTCGATGATTTTGTAACATTAATTGAAGCAAAATTAAATGAAACAGAAACGAAAATGTTTGATGCAAAGTTAGTATTAATCATTTACATTTAACTATATTCAATATTAATAAAAAATTAAGGATCTGAATCGACGTTTATTTTCAATTAATTTCGATCTGTAAATTTTTATTTGTTATATTATCTTTTCCCCTTTTAGCTTTATTCGATCGTCTTCACCATCATTATTCGATACAATTAATGAATATAAAAGTTGTCTAACGTTATTTAAACGTAAAGAATTTTATAACTTATTGATAGCGTTTGATCAAATATTAAAAATGCGTTTACCTGCCGCATTGCCTGACGAAGAGATGTTAAAAGAAAATAATTTAAATGATGATGATGAACTATTAAAATTATCACAATATGCAATTGATGAATTGAAAATTGTCAAAATTGAAAAAGGTAATTATCTAATACTCTACTATGCTTTATGATCAAGATTTCTTCTTTTACTGTTTAGGTATTGAACCATTGGGTTTAACGATTCGATCAGATAATGGAAAAATTCATATTGCTCGAATTATCTTCGGTGGTGCTGCATACAAGTCAGCATTATTTCAAATTAATGATGAAATATTAGAAGTAAATGATAAACCGGTAACAGGACGTCGTCTCAATGATGTATGTACGTTACTTTCACAATGTACGGGTATGATCAAGTTTCTTCTTGCACCTGATAAACAACATCAACAGCTAACAAATACAAGTAAAATTCGAACACACTCTGTTTCAACATTATCATCTACCGGATCTTCGTCACCAAAAACATCTTTAATTAAACCATTATTTATTCGTGCCATGTTTTCTTATGAGCCGGTAGATGATCAGTTGTTACCATGTAAAGAATTAGGATTGAGATTTCAACGTGGAGATATTTTAAGAGTAGTTGGTCGAGAAGATGACGATTTTTGGCAAGCATTTCGCGAAACAAAATCATCAATGAAATGTCTAGCTGGTTTAATTCCATCCGATAAACTTCAACAAAAACGTGTAGCTTTACTTAAATCAATTGAAGAAGATGATGAATTATATAGCGATGAAGAAAATGAAAATCCAGGAAAAAAATATGGAAGACGACGACGAAAAAAAAAGACAAAAACAACAACTCCATCTTGTATGACATGTGTTCGTGGTCAACGTCATCGTAATTCTATTCAAAGAAATCGACGTTCAATAACTCATTCAATACAATATAATAATCGTTCATATTTACATGATAGTGGTAACAATGAGAGAATGGATAATGATGATAAACTTGATGATATACCAACAATTCAGCATTCAACAAATCATTTTTCATTAACTGACACAAGACAATATCAATCAAGATCTAAACATTCTTTATTAGATGAATTTAATATAACAGAACCATCAAGTTATCGATTTTATGAACCGGTATTTCGTTATGATCCAAAATCCTTATTACAATATCATCATTCAACGGAATCTAATGAAACTCTCACGACAAGACCAATCATTTTATTAGGTGAGTTATATTCGATTTACTTATGCATTCACGATTTGGCTATCTAACGGTGCTACTACAAAATAAACGTTCAGCTACCTTTTTTTTTTGCACTTGGTTTCTCTTATGATTTTCTAATGATCGAACGTCTCAAATCAATGAGGAAATTGTGTTGAAGATTTTAAGAATCTCAATCCCACATACCATCGATAGGCGCATCCTATAGATGGTATGTGGCTACACGACGGTGACCCATGCAATCAAAAGCAGACTAGGATATCCACAAAAGTAATCCTCATTTTTAAGAAATTTTTTCTAGTTTATATTATGGCTGTTGTGTCAAGCGCTTTCGAAATATATGTTCAGAGTTCTATAGCCAGAAGTCGTTACTGAGATATAAGCATTTTTCCAAAACCGGTTTATTATGGTAGCAGACTTTAAATTCTAAAAGTGGTTGTAGTATTCACGTAATATATAGATTTCTGACACAATTTGGGGTCTCCTATTTATTCATCGATCAAAAAAATGCTGAAATGGTCTACAGACTCTGAAAATGCCTCCTTCATCTAGTTTACTTATGTAATACAAGTTTTGGGGAAAATACTGATATGTCAGTAACCGGATATGGCCAGAAAACTCTGAATATATATTTCGGAAGCTCTTAACATCAGATATAATATAAACTAGAAAAAATTTCTTAAAAATGAATCACTTTTTAAGTGCATTCGCTTTTGATTGGCTCTTCTTTCGATGCTTCATGTTGTCAGACCACATAGCACGAATCATTTATTCAGAAAATAGGATAAAAATACAAATAGAAAAACTAGATCCTTGTATTTTTAATTGAAAATTTAAACAAATTTATCTTATTCAAACGACGTTTTATTTTATAGGTGCTCCAAATGTTGGACGTCATGAATTACGTCGTCGTTTATTGCAAACTGAACCAACTATATTCGATGTTGCTATTCCTCACACAACTCGACAAAAACGTTTAACTGAATTTGATCATCATGATTATCATTTTATTTCGAAACAAGAATTTTTAGATAAAATCAATGAAAAAGAATTTGTTGAATACGGAGAATACGAACGACATTTATATGGTACAACAAAAGAGTCAATAAAAACAATTATTTATCAAAAACGAAAAATATGTGTATTAAATTTAAATCCGGATGCTCTACAAACATTTGAAAAAACGGATATATTTCCGTATGTTATTTGTATAGCGGCACCGAATATCGATAAATTAAAACGTTTAGATTTAGATCGTAAAGAACATTTAACACACAATGATTATTTAGATATTTTGAGACAAAGTCGTTCGATTGAACGTCGACATCATATGCTATTTGATTATTTAATTATTAATCAAGATTTAGATAAAACGTATATGGAATTGAGACAACATATTTTGAGAATACAAAATGACACGCAACAATGGATTCGAGCGTGTTATCGTTCAAGTAATAGAACATTGGTGACAACATGCGGTGGACAAGAAATATGATCGAATAGAAACTACTTTTTTTGTTTTGTTTTATCTCAGTACATTCCAAAATATTAAATTTTTTTTTTTGTTGTTGTTGTTTTATCAAAATTATTATTTTTTGTTATTTACCTATGACATATTAAGGACATGTAGAATAATTAAAATGATCTTGGTATACTAATCTAACGATCTACAGATAAGTTTAAACCCATAGATGAAAAATAGAATCGTTTGCCAATCGATAAAAAAAATTAGTAAAAATACAGCCACCTGTAATATGTCAAAAATTCTATCTTGATAAAAAATATTGAATGGAATAGATATCAAATCTAGTACATTTGAAGATTCAACAAACGTAGACACCATTAGATATAATTGATTTGCCATGTGAAGTACTAGAGGAACAATTCAAAATTTATGTTGAAGGGAATATCAGAACTATGGATATTAATTAGATCTGTTAGTTTCATAAAAATCCAATCAAACAACATTTTATTCTATCTTCACGGAAAAATTAGCTACAGTATTTTGTTCTACATTAAGATTAATGTACAAATAATAAATTAAATATTGTGATAGTTTAAAAAGCACTAAAGTAAATCCATGAGCCATTGAATATCTTGAATAAAAGCAAGAATATCAATAAGAACAAATCAGCAGAAAACATCGAAATACATGTTTTCTCTACTCATATACATCTGTTTGACATTATTTCGTGATAGGAACAATGAAATGAATCGCAAAAAAGAGTATTTTATCAAAAAATACCGTTATTATCATCAATAGTTCATTTGCTGTATTTAAAAGCAATTTCAATCCTGTTTATAAACAGAAATATATTAAACGAAACATCTGCAATAATTATTTCAAGAGAATCATTTGACGAGACGATTCAGTTTGCAGTTGAAAACTGCTATTTTATATTAGTAGTTCGTCAAATTAAAGAATTATTCATAAGTACTTATTCTAGGACTATATTTAGTAAATTTATTTCTGTATAAAAATTTCAAAGAAAAATCTTCCAAAAATTATATAAAATCATCCAAGGAAAATTCAGATATATAGATCGACTTACGTTCGATTAAAGGTATCCCATGCATGATCAAAATTTCATAATGTTATTTGATAAAGTGCTCATACTATTTTGTAAGCGATAGTCTATTACTAGGTATATTTTGTTGTCGTCAAGACTTATAGTATAGTTTCATAAAACAGGAAAGCATTCCCTCTCATCATTGCCAATTAGTCATCTGTTGTCGACAACTGATTTTAATACTAGTGATATTCGATCATACGAAGTTTTACTTTCAGTCATTCGTAAATTTATACCGATGATACACTCACTCGTCCATCCAAATTTTTTTCGTATATCATAAATGCTTGTGTAAATGAGGTTTAACTTATCATTTGAATAACTTTTCTTTATAGTGTAGACTTGAGAAAAACTTATCGGAGACAATGAAAAGGGCGTTATCGTATTACTTTAATTTGAATCAGTAGATCAATAACTAGATCCTTGATTAAAATTTCAGTCTATTATTTTAGTAGTCATACGTTATAGTTAAAAATTCTCTATTGACCGACCACTCGCGTCAAATATCAAGTAGTGAAAATGTCACTTTTTTGGATTTTGATATGACAAATGTAAATGGTATTACAAAAGTAAAAACACACGATAGACATACAAAAATTTGTTTTTTTCAATTGTAAAGTATCCGAATTTGGACCAAATTAGGCCACATGCTACGTTTATCAGAAACTTATATGGATACATTTTTTTAAAGTCATTAAAGAGATGCATGCAAAATTACTGTATATATATATGCTTTATTACTGCCCTTTGTGGACCTATTAAGACAAAATACAATAAGAGAGCCACGAAAAAAAATTGCTATGAATTAATTAATACAACTAAGAAAATAGAATACACAATATAAAACTATGTAATAAAGAGAACACGCCGAATATATCTGACAAATTTGAACTATAAAAAAGATTCGAGGCAAAATTCCAGTAGTTCAAGGTCATCCTTGTCTGAGTCAGGTAGCGAATATTCGATACTGCTTTCTAGCCACTGGGCACATCTGACAAACACAGACACAGACTTATGTGCTATAAATCGTTTTGAACGAAAAATGTTTTTGATAATATAATTTTTATTCAGCCATTGATCTCTAAATACGTTTAAGGAAGCCGGCTACATTAGGATATCATCATCTGCTGAAGTAAGCAGCGATGCCATGAATCGTTTCCAGTACTTAGCGCATCTATCCTCTAACGATATAGTAATGACATAGTAATGAGAAAAGAGAATGTCATTTAATTGTGTTACATGATAAATCCTTTTAAGACAAAATAAAATTGCATTCGGTCTTGGAGCCTGTTTTTGAAGAACTTAAGCATTAGACTTAGGTGGATTTTTAAGGCACAAATTAAGTAGTACTTAAGGGACACTTAAGTTTCCCCATAAGTGCGTTTCTCAAAAAAACTTAAGTTAAGCAGAGGTCATGCAGTAAAAGCCACTCATATTTTAACAAATTTAGATTATTTTGATGAAATGTTTTGAGCAAAACCCTTTTAAAATTATTTTCTACCTAATTATTGTGGGTCTAACTACGAAAAAACGTAAAATAAAGAAGTTACAAATTATAAATAAGTTTTTCACTTAAAAAATTAAGTGAAAATGTACGGGTGGTCGAGAGGCCTCTTAAGTTAAGATGCTTTCGAGAAACTCACTCAGCAAAATAATCTTACTTAAGTCAAATTTTTCACTTAAGCAAAACTTAAGTCTTTTTGAGAAACAGGCTCCTGTTGTTAACAGGGCGTAAATAGGGGGAACATAGAAAAACGACAAGTAAAAATGGGGAGAGCGAACGTAGTGAATAAGACACGCCTAAAATAGTCACTCGTCGAACCCAAAACACGGCAAGAACCAACTATAGCCATCTGTTTCCTAATTTTAGCTTTAGTCTTAGCAATCATACAGCCCCAACCTAATCTTGATGTTTTTTCCACCGGGTCCTTCCACCGCTCGGATCACCTCTGATGTTACCCAATATCCTAGGTACCTAAGAGCCATTGCATGTTAGGGACGACCGAAGTTGCTCAATCAATGTCTGCATCTTTTTGTTCCTATTTGCACAGTAGGTAGCAGCGACATATTTAGGAAGATTCCTAAAAGTTTTTGGTCAGAACTTCCTTCCTTCAAAAGTTATGGAATTTTTCGTAAAAGCCCTACAAACAGGCTGAAGCAATAACTATGTAAAAGCGAAATTTCTTTTGTTTATATCTAGGTCTAGGAAGTAGATCAAGAGACCATATTTGGAGCATAAGTAGTCGAGGTCGAGTCAAGAATCAAGAGCGTGTGCAAAAGTAATTGTCGCACATATGGGAATATATACGCACAACAAGGAAGAATTTTACCAGCGCGAAGACTTTCGCATAATTTTTTTAACCTGAAAAATATATTATTGCATTTAATATCACTTATATCTATTGTATAAGTGTATCTCTACTATAAACTATGAATTCACTTCGTACAAATCCTTTGGTTGTTGTACGGATGAGCTCAGAAGGGAATAGAAAATGAAAAATGGCCTGTTTGAGAATCGATACCTCTGGAAATTTTGGCGCTCAGATGCCAATGATCAGTACTCATGTCAGACTGTCAGACTATGCTTTTTGGATTTATGGCATATTCGACTTCAGTTTTGCTGGTTTATTACAACAGTTCCTAGCAAAATCTGTTCAGTCTTCGCGCTGGTAAAATTCTTCCTTGTTGTGCGTATATATTCCCATATGTGCGACAATTACTTTTGCACACGCTCTTGATTCTTGACTCGACCTCGACTACTTATGCTCCAAATATGGTCTCTTGATCTACTTCCTAGACCTAGATATAAACAAAAGAAATTTCGCTTTTACATAGTTATTGCTTCAGCCTGTTTGTAGGGCTTTTACGAAAAATTCCATAACTTTTGAAGGAAGGAAGTTCTGACCAAAAACTTTTAGGAATCTTCCTAAATATGTCGCTGCTACCTACTATGAAAATAGGAACAAAAAAACTCAGACATTGATTGAGCAACTTCGGTCGTCCCTAATGTGCAAAGACGCTTAAAGGTAAAGATTCAATTAATTTTGTTACCATCACATAGTATACCAAATTTAGGCTTGCTCGGCGTACGCGTTGACCATGACAACTCCGTTTTTCATACTTAATAGGTTGTATAGCCAAATTTGCATAAAATTCTAGTTGCTGAAAAATATCAGTAACCCTTTTACTAATACACACTATTACTAATCTTCTTCTGATTAAGGTTCATATCGACGAAATCGCGGCATTTTTAACAATCAATCATGACTTAATTGTCCAACCAACTTCAGCTACGACCAGAAAATCCGCCTTAACAGCAACGATGCTGATCTATGTTTTTCAGCCGGGGCAGATATTATGAACAGATATTATGGTTTCCTCAAGTCTGTGTAAACCTCTGAATCTCTTGATTGCGAATATATCTTTATTCTTGAGTCGTTTTGATCGTCCTTTTCATCCTTAAATAGCTCATTATTCTCTGTATTGTCTTCATCTGATTCTTATCTCTGACTGTCTTGGTTCGTTACTTCAGCTAGAAGAGGCTTGCCCCAGTTAAAATAGTAGTAGTCTTTTTTCATTTCTTCGATCATAATATCTTTGTAAAATTCGTTTATTTTTTTTGTTTTTTATTTGTTTAGGTTTTTGTAAAACACGTAAAGCAGAGCGAACATTATCAGGCCGAATAGTTTGATATTTCTAATATCAACAAAAGTTTAAACGACGTTTCAATTTAAGTCAAATAAAAGTTGTTTTACTCGGATATCGAAACAAAATGTTTGCAGTATCTTGTACATCAGAGAGAACACAGATTATGAGGTCTTTACAACCCTTTTTGATCAACTCTAGGATCACCCCATTTTCATACACGAATTGCTATCAAATGTCTTTCCAAATTAGTCAATACCTTTACTTCATCGGGGAAATCTGCAGCAGCTAAATTATTCTATGATCACTTTTGCCACGCACTAGAAGTGCACGAAATAAGAGACTTTTTTTCATACATCTTTACACTATTTGAGAAATCATGTACAAAAAGTTTTTCTCTTATGTTTATTTATTATGCATCAATAGCAAAATACTATAATACAATTGTACAAAGTATTGCTTGGATCCTCCTTATATTAATCACAAATAAATTATCTATCTATTAGAGCTGGAGCAAACAGACTGATGGTTCACGGGTCATGTCATCTGAAAGTGCTAATCCAAAAAAATATGCAGAAAAACAAAAGAGAGAGTACAGAATAAACAATATTAAAATGAGTATGACGATAAAGACTAACGTGAGATATGTTTTTTAATTAATATTAGTGAGATATTTCATAAAACTGTAGTTTTAGCACAGTTTCAACAGAAAATCTCCTTTTGTCAATGACATCTATACGATTTTGATTGCTTAGAAGCTTTTAGCCAATGGATGTTTCATGACTTGATGAATCAGCGTTTCTTTTTCTCAAAATTCAAAAGCATCTGTTTTTGACGGAAAAAGCGACAATGTATCCTATACAATCAAAACCGAAAGAAAAAATTTACCTATTTTATTCTGAAAGTTGAATTGAATGTTTTCTTTCTATATGCGTGCGTGTCATCAGCATCATCGTGCCGACGAGTACTGCCAACGTGCAACTTGTCCACGTCATCAATAAACGCCACAGGGTTGAGTTCAGTTGTTCATATAAAAACATCATTCGTTTTTCAAAATGTTTTGATCTGCAAGCAATAATTTGGTACATATGGGACTAGTTTTAGAAAGATTAAAAGATCCGTTACAGGGCAGTAATCAAGGTTCGCATCCGTTAACTTTTATTAAAATCGAATTCATTAAATATTTTTTTATTATAGTTTCAAAATTTCCCGATTTATTTGAGTTACCACCAGAATTAAGTTTAAATATATTGAAACATCTCAACGCGACTGATTTATGTCTGGCTGCGTGTGTATGGCAAACACTAGCTAATGATGAAATATTATGGCTGGGGTAAGAATATCGATTTCTTTTGACAGAACAACAATTTATTAATAATATTTTATTTCCTAGGTTGTGTAGATCAAATTGGGCCTATGCATCGATTTATTCTCGAGCACGTCGTGAAAATATTTCATTTCGACGAATATATCTAGCATTAGATGAAGGTACCTTAACATTCAACGCAAATTATGCACAGGTTAGTTGAAAACAATAAAAGTCTATTTATTTCCTCTGTGTATTGTGTTGGTAGGGCCTAAATTATTTTATTGAACACAACCTAATCGATGATGACGCTATGGAAATAGGCAAATTTATTCATAATACAAGAAAATTGAAAATAACTGAAAAACGAAAATTATTACAAAATCGGTAATTAAAGATTGATGCTGAACTGAAATCTTAAACTACTCACAATGTTTAACATTTCAGACGAGATGTCTTGGAAAGATTGATTGAATTACAATCGTATGAAAATCAATTTCTTCCAAATGCATTAAGAAATTTTTTTGCAAAACTAGATGCTCCTGAAGAAAGAAATGAATATTTAAGTGTATTAATTGAAACTTTTTCCAAAAGATTTTGTGAATGTAACAAAGAAATCGGTTTAACAGCAGGTAAATAAAAAAGATTTTTCTTAAACTTTTTGACGAGATTTATTCCTTTTAACGAGTATAAATAACACTACATATTTCTTGAAGAACTTTCTATCTTTCAGAATCGAAACTTAATTTTTTAAAATGTTTTTTATGTTTCTTTCTTCAATTCTCTGCAAAATCCTATCAAATTTCTGATAAGGGAAAAAAATTTGATAGAAAATTACACAAAGTTCCACAATCAATAACTTTTAAGCGTGTTTTATCATAAAAGTTTCGATCTTTTTAAAAATTACTAGTATCAAAAAGTGCTAGAGAAAATGTTTATATATTTTTGAATACACTCTTTTTCATTATGTAACGTAAGGTCCATCTTATTATATGACAGTAAAGTTGACTTCTTTAAACTAGGTCAAAATCAGCTACAATTTGATTATTTGCAGACACTATGTACAAAAAAACTTTATTCAAACTTTTGTAGTAAATTATCAAAGATCCCTACAAAATGAAATAAAATCTGAGCTAAAAATATTAATTTTTGGTAAAATTACATGAATTTCACTGAATGGATCAAAAATATCAATCGGAAACGCTTATTTTTTAAAAATGTAAAAACAAAATTTCTTTCACGAGACAAATGTTGACGTGAGAAAATTTGTTTACCGTTGAAAGACCGAGTTTTTCAAGCGCTACAGACCGGTTAGTTTATTTTATACCATCGCTTACCAGTCAGTAAAATCTAAAAACTTGTTTTTTTTCCTTTTAAAATTTGTCTCTTTCAACGTTTTGCATAGTTTTCCATCGAATCGGTTTCCCTTACGTGTTATAAAGAGAGATTTTATACGATTTTATAGAGAATTGAATAATGGAGAAAAAAGGCAAAATTAAGTTCCAACTATGCAAGATAAAAAAGTTCTTGAAGATTTATGCAGATGAGTCCACTCGTGATGAGTGTGTTGTGAATCAATAGTACAATAGAACAACGTATGAGGCTTTCTTTTACAACCAATTCAGTGGAAAATTTACTATATCGTATTCTGAAGGACGATGTCTGAAGTTAATTTGAGTTCCAAATTTCTATTGCATATATCAAGAGTAGTTTGTAGAAAGTTGACTATGCACTAACAAAATATTCTACGACAATTTTTATTATTAGTATAAAAAAATAAATTTTCAAATGTAGGGATTTAACTTTAGCGTTAAGCAAAACTATATCACGGACTAATAAAAAAGACAGGTCGGCACAAGACTTGAAATCGGCCCACCACCTCATCAAAGAAATTTTTCCATACCTATCTAGCGTTTAGCCTAGTGCAATATATCTTTAACGGAGCCTGACAGTGACTTTTAGGAATCAAATACTTCACCACTTAAATGCACTAACAGAATCTTCTACGACAATTTTTTAACGGTCATGTTTTTCTCCTGTTAATTTTAGAGACAATTTATGTTTTATGTTTTTCTCTTATTCTCTTATCTATTGACTTAACCAGTCCACATGTTAAAAACAAAATGTCAAAACGCGAATTTATCCGAAATACTAGACGTGCTGTAAATGATTTAAATGATGAATTAGCTGGTCATTTGTACGATAACATATATCTCGTTGGACATGTTGCCCAATCTACCATCAAAAACTGAGAATAAACAGATGAAGAAAACAAAAACATAAAATACTTAGAAATTAATCAAATGACAAACCTTTTTTGTCTACTTTTGAAAAAATCAAAACAAACGAATAGAATATAAAGTGAATCCGGTTACTTTTTTTTTCTACCTTTCATTTTTTATTTGTGTTAGACAATGGTTTTTCTTGTTATTACAGTGGTTTTTGTTTAACATAGAGAGAAACACAAAAGAAGCTTTGAAACAAATGTTTTTTGTGTACAAAAATATTTAACTAGTTTCTTTTATTATTTTTATATTTTTTTAATATGATATAGATGATTCTAAAAATAATTATTTTGAAATAATTAAACCAATAGAATGTACATGTTTAATTGACAACGAAAGAATAACTAAATTGAAGAAACGATGGCGTGGACAGTGCTACACGGTGCACGATGATGTGCACATTTAGTTAAAATGAATGAAACTTCATTATTTTTATTTCGAATAGTGAGGAATAATTGCTGTAGTATGGGCTATTTTTTCTCAACATTTTTGTGATTGAGTCTTGGGAAAACTCGTGTAACAAAAAGAGGTCCAAAATCACCATATCGACGTGAAATAAAATTTGTTTCATCGAGTTAACGATTAAGTGAGACTTCTGCATAAAGCGAAAGTCATTTACGAGCATTTTAAAAGAAACTTATGTTTGGACTGAAAACACGAGAGAAAATCAGTATTTTTCACATTAACTAAATGTTCGAAAATGATGCCTCCAATATAGTAATCTTCTAAAATTACAGAAGTTTTTTTCTCGCTGAAAGTTTGTACAAATCTTCTTCTATTCACAATATATTTACAAGAATAGCGCAAAAATACTCGAGGCTTTAGGAGAGATTTTTAAAAAGCTATATTTTTTCACGTATGATCCATTTCTCTCAGCTCAGTCAAAACAAATATATTCGAGATCAGCCTTAAACTACATCGATCCATGTATAAAACAACAAGTTTTCAATGAAAAATATAGCAATCAAACTTTTCACGGTGATGTTGCCATAGGACGATTTTTGAAAAAAATTAAGTTTTTTTGAAAATGTTTGTTTTTCGCTTTTAAAGTTGTAGCTGGAGAACGATAACGATCTATAAATTTTACAAAAGAATTCTGATATCCAAATTACAAGCTAAAAGTGCCCAATATGTAGTGGAGAGGGCACGGAATAATAAAATAAAGAGCCTGTATAATGACATCCGCATTACTTTCCAATTCGTACTCGTGCGTTACAAACGCCTATTGTCCATCCAAAGAAACAGTGGCCGCGGTTGTTTTTTAAATAACTTTTGATAGAAAATGATAGAAACGTGCAGTCTTCAGCAATCGAAAGATGATAGTTTAAGCTATAGTTAGCTTTTTACAAGCTAAATCGTCTTTCGAAAACATTCCAAATATCGGTTTTCCACAAGCTCCTGGGAAAACCAGCTCGGATTTCCAGAAACCGACATAGTAAACTATCATTCTTTTTTCGTTCGAAGTGTCGTGTACAATATAAGGTCTAAGAAAAAGTTTAGTTTTGCTTAGTTCGGGCGCTACGGACCTTTTTCCCGAAGCTTTAGGACTCTTCTGTCGTTAGGTTTAGACTGTCAGAAATGCATGGAAACATAGGTGGTCGGCTATGCTGAACCTTGTGGCAACATTTGTGTTTCAAAAACTTTTCAAAAGCCTAGTGAAAACGTATATTAGGTGAAATATTCTATTTTTGCCTATTCTTGAGTAAAATCAAAAAATTCATAACCCAGTCAAGATCCATCCAAATTATATCAGAATATCAAGATATACTCTGTTTTACTTGCTCCAAACGACTTTTTACTTGAGAATAGTAAAAAACATCCTTGTACTTCGAAAGATTTCTAGAAAACCTTTTGAGCAGCAGTGACCCAGGCGGCTAGTGAGCAGACAACGTACTTCAAATATACGGAGTTCGAATCCCAGCAGCGGCGGTCGTGCGATAGTGTTGAACAAGCTATCTAATACTCATTGTCTCTGTACCTTTGGACACAGATGCAGTGGGGTAACCCGATTTCAGTGCCATTTTGGACTGGAGAGATGAGGGTGAAAGTTAAACAAAAAAAGCTTTTCAAGAACCAAAGTATTTTGTGTTGATATTAAAGCTTTTATTTTCGCTGCATAGCATTTTATTGAGCAGGTAAAATAGAGTACATCTTGACATTCTGACATAATTTGGATGGATCTTGACTGGATTATGAATTGAGAAATCCTAAGGCGTCTGGAAAAAGATTTTATAGAAAACCAGTATTTAGAATGTTTTCGAAAGACAAACTTTGCTTGTGATAATATAGCTCAAATGAATGTTGTTATTGGTCTATGGAAGACAGCGTAACTTGGTGATTACGTTGTACGGCGTCAAACACTCTAGAGATACTGCGTCCGAACTTCAGCACCGTGGAATAGTGTAATAATATTGGACAAGTTACCTATGTCTTAGTGCATCCGATCATCCGCCTGATAGATAATCACTACGTTGTGACGCACAATGAAGTTTCTTCAAGTTAGCTAACCTTCTGCCCAGATCTACAATTGATGACTAGGACTGTAAACGTTCAGCGTTCCTTTTTACCATTGTCTTTGAACGTGAACGCTATAGTACGCTGGCGTTCCTTGAACGCTAACCATGACGTTCTTTGAACGTGAACGCGGGTGTTCTGATGGACGTGAACTTTATTTTATATGAACGGTGTTGATCTTGTGGGGAATGCATAGTATTGCAAAACGTTATATAGCAATTTCACCTAGTAGTATCAAGTGAAACAGCTTTCTCCATTGCCAGTTATATTTAGTAAAAAATCAACGCTCATTAGCTCCCAAATGGGTTACGAGAATAAAGTAAAAAGTATATAGTTACGGAAATGGTTTGGACCAAGGAACTTCGGTTCCACTACAGGAAAAACTAGTCTCCTGGTCAGGAAATCGGCGATCTTGGAAAAATCAATGCCTTGATCAGAGAATCAATGGCTATCTTTTTACATTACAGTAATCTGGTCACTGCCCTGAGCAGACTATCTGATCGTTCACTAGAGTTTCTATTGATCAGATAAGACCAAGCAGAAATATATATGTTCTTACTGCAGTACAAGAACAGGATTTTATATTTACTTTAGACAATATGAACACCGTTCGTATAAACAAAGCTCACGCCCACCAATGCTTTAGAGTTCACGTTCCAGAAGCGCCAACGTACTTTAGCGTTCACGTTAAAAGAACGAAACGTGAATTTTTACAGGCCTATTGATGACTACTAACACGTACTCACTAAATTATATATTATACCTCACCATCCCTTCACTGTTCCTCATTTATGTTTAGACACAAGCGAAACATGACTCTATCGAGAAAATTTTCACAAAAAGGCAAGTGCCACAACAACTTCTGTCGACTAACAGATATGAGTGACCATATCAGAAGCTTGTCAACTGTAGGAGTATATCGAGCTATTGAAACTAACCTTTATCAACATGCGACTACCGGTAGTAGTAGTCGCAAGACGGGATATTCTTCTTCCTTTCTTTGGAAAATCAGATGAAATGATAGTTATCGTACATTTATAGAAAGACAATGTTGTTAAACAATGTAAGGTATCAGTTAAATAACAAATGATGGGTCAATTTTTATTTGATTCTACCTTTAAACCTATGATAATGTTTGAACTGTGTTAAACAAATATATGTATGATGAATAGTCTATATGCTGCGTGACGTCTGATTATTTGAGATAGATTTTACCATTGATGTTATTTCATTTTATTTTGAATATGCAAACTTTACCTTGTGCCTACATTTTTTCCATGATTAATCGTTAAAAAAGTTTGTATTCAATCAATGGTTTACTTCGCAGTTTTATTCTCAACTACATATTGAGTCATCAACCTTTTGTTATCACAAACCGAGAACAAAACAAAAATATTGACATATTATCATGATATGACAAAAAAATGTAGAAATTAGTACTGCAGTACTGTTTTTTAATATAATTGTGTGGTAGTCCAACACTGGAAGTATCAAGAAACCCAAAATCAATCTTACTCATCTCATTTCAAAGAACATTCTGATCAAGGAACGTTCTTGAAAGAAGTTTAACACATTGACATAGGGTCATGGACGAGGTTGACATTATCAATCTTGGCCAAAATCTTGATGAAAAACTGGCTTTTGAACTTATGAGTTCTTTCTACAGGATGAGATCGGAAAATAACCGGACAGCGCACAAATTGAATCCAGTTGTTGTGGTAATTTGATGGTAAAACTATCAATATAAACCAATGTGTCTTTACTGGTAAAGAAAAAACACCACGTACGAAAAATAAATATTTATTAAACCAACCTAATAAATGTGGGTCAGTTATATAGGGGGTAGCATGATTACGTTAAAATGTCGGTAAAGGTAAAACGTATGCATATAAAATTCGTTCTTGTATGTTATAATTTTATCATATCGGCAAATGTTCTATTTTAATCTTATTTCAATTTTTCTCCTTTTCTATCATTCAACATTCGCTGGTAAGATAGACTTTCAATATATTAACCTTCGTTTCAGAAAAGTATATTTCATGATTTATCTAATCTCTGTTTTAGATAAAAAAACATGTCGCTGTCTTCCGAATGATGGTTGTTGGCCAAATCCTACATTGTGGGAGTTATTTAATGTATCTATAGATGGCCGGTTACTTCGACCATTACCATCAGCTAGCCCATGTTATAATAATTCATCGTTAAGTCAAGAATGTAATTCAACAAGAGCTCAGTGGAGAAATGCTCAATGGCGGAGTAATCAAGTAGGTGCCATGCAAAATCCAAACTGGGAAACAAATGGAAATCTATCATGTACGATTACTTATCAACAACAGTGTCATCAAGGATCGGTACCCGTATACGGTGTGAATGCAACCTCTATACTTCATGTTCAAGAATCGGTCAAATTTGCTCGTAAATATAATTTACGTTTAGTAGTCAAAACTACAGGACATGATTATATTGGACGATCAACAGCCGCAGGTTCATTTCTCTTATGGCTTCATTATATGAAAAACATTTCACTCAACTTTAATTTCACACTGACTAACTGTTCAAACGTTTCTTCTGTGGCAATGACTGCTGGTGCAGGTATTCAATGGAGTGAAGCGTATGCGTTTCTCAACTCATATAATTTAGTAATGATTGGTGGAGCAGCAGGGTCGGTGGGCGCAGCAGGTGGTTTTGTTCAAGGTGGTGGACATGGACCACTGGCACGTCTCCACGGTCTATCTGCCGATAATGTTTTACAATTTGAAGTTGTCACGGCGGATGGACAAGTACGTATTGCAAATCAATGTGAAAATAAAGATTTATTTTGGGCATTGAGAGGTGGAGGGGGAGGAACGTTTGGCATTTTGATATCTGCAACGTATCGAACATTCGCATCGCCAACAATTACTTTTGGTTTTTATAGTGTTAACAGTGAGAATGAGACTATGTACAATAATTTCATAACAGATTTTATTCGATATCACACCACATTAGACGCTTTAGGATGGGCCGGATACTTTTATATGACCGACACAAATATTGAAATAGCGTACTTTCTACCAAATGGAAATGTTTCTAGTGCAAATACAACATTTACACAATTATTAAGCAAACATACGGAAATGAATATTACCGAAAATATTGTTCCGTTTACATCATTTTATGAATTTTTTCATTATATTATAGAACCAGCAAATCCAACTGGTTCAAATGTTTTACTAGGCTCTCGTTTAATTCCTGAACTATTAATACACAACAATCCCGATCAAGTAGCTCAAACATTAATAAATATCAAAGGTAGAATGGCTATGAAAAGTGTACTCATTGGTCATCTTGTTGCTGGTGGACAAGTAGCTAATGGGAATATTAATGATCAGAATACATCAGTTAATCCAGCATGGCGTAATGCATTATTTCATATTGTATATGCCCGAATTTGGGATGATATATCAAGTATGGATGAACAAAAACGTGTCGCTAATGATGTAACAGGTCGAGTGGAAGCAATGCGTCAACTTACACCAAATTCTGGATGTTATTTAAATGAAGCCGATCCCAATGAACCAAATTGGCAAGATGCCTATTTTGGGTCGAATTATGCCCGTTTAAAAATGATCAAGGATGAAATTGATCCATCAGGTTTATTCACATGTAAAAATTGTGTGGGAAGTGAAGAATGGTTAACACCTGATTTAAATTGTCCCATTTCTAATTCGGCGAATAATAGAGATTTAAAACTGATGTCCTTTGCTTTTGTTCTTTATTCGATAACATTTCTTTATCAACATTAAGAACTCACTGTTCAGTATGATCATTCTATGAAAAACAGCCCGATTATTGATCAGATAAGTACCTTATTGTTTGGTTTTGTAGTATATTCAACTCAGCATACGTGCGTTCCACTATACGTCTATCTCAGGTTCAATTGACATTAGCTACGTTAATTTAAATTGGGCACATGGATTCTCTATAAATAGCCCTTGTTACATACAAAACGCACATCTGTACTCTTATATCGATATCATCATGGCTTATATCGTATAATAGAGCGTATTTTTGTCCACAATATTGAACTATATTAAGAAGGAAAATAAAAACATGCATATCACGTAACCTACACAAGGCTTTAGAAGATAGGCTGTGAGGACGTGAGATTTCAACTGTCGACATCATCGCAAGACGCTCGATCTAAAGTTTTCATACATATAATAGCAGGCATGCTGTTGTGTATTGGAGCCGGTATAAATGATTCAAAACGTTTTATAGAGGGTAATCTTTGTACGAGTTAATACCAGAGGTGGGTGAGTCACCGCTTTTTCGAGTCCAAGTCGCATGAAAAATTGACTCGTGATGTTGTGATAAAAACTGTGAAATCAGCATCTGTCGAACACAGAGCAACCATAAGATGACTTCAAGAAAGAAAAGCAGCAGTCAACGGGGAAAGAGGTCAAAAAGATATTTAAATTAGTTTCACTGAATAAACAACCCATGCATGTTTGTCTTCCACAAACCAGGGGTGTAACTGGTATCAGAAATGCGATACCGGTATCGATCACCGGTATACAAACTTCGTACCGGTACCGGCTTGTCTTGATCGTGTTTTGCCTAAATACAAACACTTTTTCTTTGTTTTTCTTTACTGTGAACTTTATTTACAATCATTCAGAATGTGAGTCAGTTGAATTAAAGTCTGAATCAATATTTTGTATAAATAAAAGTTTGTTTTTTATGTAATGTCGACCGATTGATTATACTTCATACTAATACCGGTATACCGGTCGGCCTTATAATTCATACCGGTACCGGTTGCACCTTTGCCACAAACACGAAGACCATTCAATAGTTTCAATTGTAGTAGGATATGATGAGCAGACAAACACTAAAGTGGAACAATTTAAAATTTTTTTGAGCTATGTAATATGTATTTTATAAAAATAATAATTATTGAATGAAAAATCTCTTATTCTATACTAACTGAAAAACTGTATAGTGTTGGAAAGAGTAATGTAATTAATTAGTTAAAATATTAATTAGTTAAATAATTAGTTAATAGGACTACTTTTAAATATTAGTCAAAATAATCATAAACTTGAGTAATTTTTATTGATTTATCATTAAGTTGACATTGTCTAATAAATTGAAATAAATGCTCAATTTTTAATTGAATAATGATTTGTGTTTGATTCAATTCGTCTTTATCACTTGGATATTTAAATTCATAGATAACATTAATATTTGCCTGTTGTCTAAGCCATTTTAAACTGTTAGACTTACTTATATTTAACTCGATTTGAATAAAACCATTTTCATTTGATATAAATAGTAGATCAAATTGAACATTTTTATCGTATAATGCTAATTTCTCAATTATTTCACTGAATGGTCGATGTCGAGGTATTCGTAGTGCATAATGATCTTTATTTAACAACTTCACTTGTTCAATACGTTCGTCAATTTCATTTATAAAGTCAAAATTATTTTCTTTCTCATTTGATATTTTTATAATTAATTGTTCATACTCAGGATCGACTCTTGCTGCTAATAAACGAATAAGAAATGCGAAAAATGAAAATTGTAGAAAGAATATACTCAAAATTAGACCAGCAACAACATTCATTACAAAACCACCGGATAAAAGGACTTTATTTGCACCAAATTGATTAATAGCCAATTGTGTTTCTGTAATGCATAATGACCAATATAATGAAAGATATTTTGTAAAAGGAAAATAATAGAATGGTGTATGATATAAATAATATCCAAATAATATTGTTATTCGAACAACTAACCATTCACATGGTCGAAAATAATTTGATTCGGGTGTAACATGAATTTTTATATCAGAAATAATTGATTTATTAATATTTTGCTGTTGTGATTGTTGTTGATCAAGATTTAAAATAATTGGTTTTCGAAATACTAACATAATGTCATCAGTAGGATCATCTTCTTGTTCATCATATATAAATGTATCTTCAAAACCTGATTGTCTCAATAATGAACGCCATTGTTCGATTGTTCGAAATGCTCGAATTTCACATTTTTCTTGTTCAAATTCAACATTTGTGACAACATTAAAAACAGAATGAGCCACATCTAATAAGGGTATAAGTTCATTGTAGGCATTATGTTCACGAAAAAAAAATAGACCATTCGGACGTAAAATTCGTTTAATAATATTTAAAAATATTTTTAATTGATTTTGTGATAAATGATGTAGACCCATATAACAATTAACAATATCAATAGAATCACTTGGAATAGGAACATCATCAAATGAACTAATATCAAACGGAATAAATGTACCAATGGGAAATATACTCGATCGTTCAATGATATCTCCTAAACGTTGTTTATCATGTAAAATATATGTACGCCCCTTCATTTTTAATAATGAACGTAAATATTTAATATTACGACCACCATCACCGATACCAACAATATCATTAACCTAAAATGAGATAGATAAATTAAGATAATATTTTATTTAGGCAATTTTTGTACAACTTACTTGTCCATAATAGCCCAAATATTTAATTATAGTTAATTGTTGACGTAAAATATCTTTCATTTGTATTCTTAATTGAATTATTTGTTTCACATATACATACAAACGTCTTAAAAACATAAATTGTCTTGTATTGAGAACAATTTCAAGTTCTTTATAGATATCATAATCATTTTTATTTGATGGATTACGTACAGCTCGATTAACATAATTAAATAGAAGATGTGGTGGTTCAACATTAAATACAGTACGAAGAAATTTACGAAATTTATGACGAAGTACATCATCAATAATAACATGCTCAAATGAATGATGACGACGTTGTTCAACTACAATAAACTCTTCATCTTCTAATTTTATTAATTCATTATTATCTATTGTTTTATCATATTGTTTATTAACATGTTCTGTTATTAATTCAATCTAAAATACATGAGATAAGAAATATATTTTATTAGATAATATATACATACATTTTGTTGTCCATATGTTTGATACCATAAATTTGAAAATATTTGCATTGGATCATAATAATTTTTTTTAATAAAAAATTCATCGATCATTGGATAAGCATATTTTAATTGATTTTTTGTATAATGTTGACGATAGGGTAAATAAAATGTACCATTACATGCAAATGCTAAATTAATTAATTCTTGATGAATTAAATATGCTTGTTTATCACCAAATTTATTTCGTTTAATTCGAAAATAGAAGACAAATGCAAAACAATCATTTTGTTTTGTATAAGCTAAAAATGTTAAATTATCTTTTTTAACAAATCTAATTGTTAAATTTAATAAAAATAAATGATCATAATTTTTATGAATAATTTTTTGCATATTTTTATACCATTGATTAAAATTTATTGTTGGAATAAAATATTCTTGTAATAGAAATGTATCATCAATTATATCAAATGGTTGATAGAGTAATGCCATTGGTTTTGCTGATTCATACATAATTGTATTACGATCATCGGATACCACTAAATCCGCTGGTCGATGAAATAATTTTTCAAATGCAAAACGAATTCGTCTAAATAGTCGACGTTGAGATAACCAAGTATAAATTAAATGTTGTCTTGAATTCATAACACGAGCTTCATCATTTAAATTAGCAATTGTTCCTGATGTTGTTAATTTACGACGAAATAGAAATATTAAAATATTATTTGAATGTACAATATCGACTCGAGCAATTTTAATTTCAATTGTTTCATCATTAAGAAATTGTTCATAATATGTTGGAAATTTTTCTGCCTAAATTAAAAGATATTAAATTATTTTATAGTTATTTTTCTATATAATTTATTTACTGACATCAAGTCTTATGTATTCCATTGATGTTTTTATATTTGTAACCGTTTTTAATGTAACTTTGGTCATAATTCCAAATAAACCATAACCACCAATTAATAGAGAAAATAATTCTTTATTTTTTGTTAAATTACATTGTTTTAATTCTCCATTTGCATCTATAAATTCAATATTCAATATACTATCATACATGGCTGTATCACATGTAATACCATGAGCATTAACTGAAATTGTACCACCAACACTAAATGTACAATATGATTGCATAACAACTGGCGAACGTCCATAATTATTTAATTTTTTAATAACATGAGCCCATGTTGCACCAGTTTCTACTAAAACTGTTTCATTTTCAACATTATATTCGACACGATTCATATATTTTAAATCGATAATATAATCATTATGATTTGATGGTAATGTTTGTCCACCCATTGTATGTGCTTGACCTCTTAATGAGATATGTTTTCCATTATATTTTGCTTTATTAACAATATATTGTAAATCATTTATTGTTCGCGGATAAAATATGGCATTGATTCGAGTTGAATTTAATCGACTAATATCATCTACATAAATCTCACCAAAATTATTGAATTTAAATTTTTGTTTAGGTTTCATCCATTTGGTTACAGTTAATGTTATACATGTCAAAATTAATATTAACCAAAATAAATGATGATAAATAAAGATAAAGAATGTCGGCTTTTCCATATGAATGACAACAGGAAATAATTGATAAAGATTCTTTAATAATAAAATAATAGTGAATGATAATGGTAATTGAAATGAAATAAAAATATAACAAAAATATTTTTTTATAATAATGAAAAAACTAGATAAACGATGTTGAATAAATTTTAACCAGCGACTAGTTATTATTGAATAAATACCAAAGAAAAATAATGTACACGAGAAAATACTCGTAATACGATATTGATTGAGACCATTTTTAATTTCAGTTAAATATATCACATATGACATTGTTGAAATGGTGATATTTTCTACAATAATATTAATTTCTTGTTTTTGGTGCTGTTTTAAAAATGGAAAAATTTCAATTAAGAATGATATTATAAAAACATATAATGGAATACCAATGAGTGTTTGTCGTTTTATTAATGGTTCAATTATTTGTTTAATTACTGGATATATTCTCTTTTCATAATAGATAAACTTTGGTAGACCAATAAGACACATGATAAACATAACTGATGTTAACCATGGATTTAGAAGCCATAAATTTAACAGATATGATGAATAATTATAAATGTGAGAATAAATAAAATAAATAATATAGTTGACCAATTTAAATAATCGGTAGAAAATACAAATGAAAAATAATATATATGAAAAATACAAATTTGATAATAATGACTTTTCTGTCTTTGACAATGATGATTTCTCCATATTGGCGAGAAAAGCTAATCTAAAATTGAGTATAATATAAACTCTTGACTGATACTCGATATTATACGATGTTATAAGACTTTATATCCTTCTAATATTCTAATCACTTTTATTTCTCTCTTGTTCCATAATTTTTTTTCTTTTCGCACAGTTGTGGTTTATTGTTATCCTATGTACATTATAATGCGAAACTCGAATTGTCTAGACTTTTTCTTATGCACTTCCACTTTAATTAATGGAATATGAAAATATAATTTCTTTTCGCATTTACGACTAAAAGAAGGATAAGATGCACATAATGCAAACTTCAAGTGGAATTTTTTGGCATTATTATACATATTCAGATTCAGCTTAACGAGCTGATTACGAATAATACCTTTTGAGCCTCCAAAAGCCATTTCTTCATGGAGAA
>CAJNOQ010000099.1:0-77483 GCA_905250885.1 Didymodactylos carnosus
GGGCAAAATGGGCAAGGTTTTTGTCGATGGGCCAAAAGATTTTTGGTCCAAAAAGAACACAAAAAAATGAAATGAGATTCTTTTAATTTTTGAATTAGATTCTAATTCAAAAAAATAAACAAACAATTCTGTCTATAGGCACTCTTACATATATGTCTAAGAGTTATACAAAAAAAACCCGCATGGGTATATCTGCTAAGTAAAATTTCAATGGGCAAAAACTTACTAATAAAAATTACAATGGGCAAATCTCCAAATGAAATGGGCAATTGCCCGTTTGCCCTCCCCCTGGATACGCCGCTGTGTCTGATATAGTTGAAGTCATTTTTCTCGGACCAACTTTTCGAGAGGAATCGATTGGCAGTCTCAGAATTTTATGCAAATGTGTCCTGTGCGAGAAAACCATGTATTTTCGTTTTGGATATTGTCTAACTCGTTGTAACGCATTAATACCTATCGTGTTACACCGAGTTCCATTCTCTTACCTTATTGCAATGAGGTAGAAAAGAATAATGCATTATAATCTATTAGATATTAACTCGTTACAATACGATATGCATTATCTAATGAGTTATAACGCTATAAAAGATTTTTCCAATTTATGGCATTATAATTAGATAAAACATCTAAGGTATTATAACGCATTAACCCTTTACACCGGGCGGTCCCTTCCAAGGGACATTGATGTAATAGATTTATACAAAGAACGGATCATCAGGCCATAAGCTAGATTATTACTAATGTAGAACAATAGAGTAGCCTAACTTTTGACTGAAATAAGAAAAAAACATTTCCATTTTAATCCGATATTTTTGAATTTTAAAATTGAATGAAGTTCAAAAATGAATTTTTTGGTTTTAGATATTTTCTATACTTGTGGCCACTAAATCATTTTCTAATTTTGTAGTTGGTAGTTTTGGTTGTATGGATGTAGTTTATAATGAAATCAAAGCAGACATTTTTGTAGCAGTCTTCTTTGCGTAAAAGCGCTGTGGATTCACTGTCCCTTGGAAGGGACATTCGGGTGTAACGACATGAAAAGTGAATTTTTTTATCTTAACATCTTGTTAGCATGGGTCATTCTGTGGTCACTCGCTACATATCTGAAGATGGGCGATTGAAGAAAAAAAGATGTAACCAACAGTACAGTGCCGTCGCCGACAAATGTGAAGGCGTTTTTCTCTGATCGATATAAAAATTTCATCTAACTGCGTTTTAAATACTGAATAAAATTGGGAAGCGTCTAAACTATCTTCGGTTTTTTAAAAAACAAGATACGTCGGAACACACTTTTCTTCCTTGAGATAAAAAGAAGCTCGTTTAGAAGCGCCCTTGGGGCCATCTTGATTCGAAAAACGCGTTCGGGCACGACGTTTTTGGAAAAATTAAAGAAAAATGCGTTTGTTTCTATCAAAAATTTTTCCAGTGAGTAAAGAATTGAAAAGAAACTCATAGTAACACACTAGGGTAAAAAAGGAAGTTCGGAATAATAATGAAAAAAATACAAAATCCATGTCGTTACACCCGAATGCCCCTTCCAAGAGACATCGTGTATCCACGCGGCAAAGCAACACCACTTAAGTCCAGATATAACATGAATGTAGCAAAGAACTGTAAGATTCAATGCAATAGCTATTTCAACAGCAGCTATAATAAAAGTGTCTTCGGGTGTAAAGGGTTAATTTCTAACGCATTATATTGAAGTAGAAAGTTCAGACGCATTATAATACATTAGAATCTAACGTATTATAAGGCGGCAAATCTAATTGCGTTGTAACGAGATAAAAATTGAAATGCATTATAACACTATAAATTTATAGAGTTGTAATGCAATGAAAATTTTTATCCACTTACAACGCCATAAATTCCTGAAAAATAACTTTGCAACGCGTTATAACACGACGGGCTACGTCTATTGCATTGTAATGAGATAAATCTATAGCGTTGTAATACCATAATTTTAAAAAAAGCATATTTTATAGCGTTCTAACGCTATAAATAGAGAAAAAAAGATCCTACGTAAATATTTTTCTCAATTAACTGATATCATGATCCTATCTCAAAAGTATTATATATACTATTATAACGAGATATTTAACGTTTGTACGCTCAGTTTAATATTTTTTTATCTCTAAATGATGTCTTTTTTTTTCAGCCATGGATATTTGGTTTACAAGCTATTTGTTTCTATCTACCAAAATTATTCTGGCAATTTTCACTACATCATAGTGATTATAATGTTAGTGGCATCTTGAAGTCAACAAATAAACTCTATTCATTACCGGATTTTGCTAAAAAAAAAATTCCAGCAAAATTACGTGATGATCAATTAAGTTATTTACATTCACATCTTTTTTCAAAAAATTTTATACCAGTAACAACAAGAACAACAACAACAACAAATAAAAAACATTTTTTTCGTCAACGTCATTCTTGTTATTTTTTAATATTTTATCTCATAACAAAATGTTTATATTTAGCTAATTTGGGTGTACAAGTGTTTATTATTCATTTAATTATTGGATCAAGAAATTCTGTCTATTCAGATATTAAATCAAAACATTTTTTATCAGAATTTAATCAAAAAATTAAATCAGGTATATCAGAATTAATTGACACTAGTTCATTTCCAAAACGAACACTATGCGATTTTACATTTCGTGAATTAGCGTCAAATCACTATTATACGGTCGAATGTATATTACCCTTAAACATACTTGTTGAGAAAATTTATGTATTTTTGTATGTATGGTTTATACTATTAATTTTCATTACATTAATGGATATTGTTAAATGGTTATTTCGTATTATACGTTTCATTCGTGAATCATTTCGACTGAGATATATTGAACATCATTTAATTAATCGTCATGATCCAAATCAAATCCAAACATTTGTTCGACAACATCTCAATTGGGACACATATTTTCTTTTTAAGTTATTGTCGAAAAATGTTTCGACATATGCTGTTGTCGATATATTAGGATATTATTTTGAAACACAAAAAAATAGAAAGACAAAAGAAAATTGAGACAAAGATGTTTACTTTTGTAAAGTTCTTGTTGTTGTTTTTTATTGTATGTTTGTATAAAGAATAAGACAGGTTAAAGGTTAAAGCATGATGATACTGTTGCCAAAAAGATTCTTCTTCTTAACCCTTTACGCCCGACAGCGGTTCCAGAAGAGCCACTGATGAAACAGTGGGGGGGAGGGGAGGAATGCCTTGAAAAGTCCTATTTTGGGCTTGTCGTAAATTTGATATAGTTCGATCAAAAAAGATCATAGAGAGCTCGGGGACATCTCGTTTTGTAGAGAATTGTTTGCTCTATCATTCTACATAGTTTGAACAAAATTTTATTCTCAGGTTCCAGGTGCTGAAAAACTACAGTGGTTACAGAAATTGATCAACTGAGTGTATTTTCGATTTTTATCCGCAGCCATAAACGCTAAAAAGAATTCAAATAGTGACCTGAGTAGGGAAAATTGTTTTCAACAAGGATTTGAGGAACTAAAAATCATCACTTGATTCCCTATAATAGAGTTTTCTAGAAAGGATTAAGAGAAATTTACGCATTGTTAACGGTACTTATTTAAGAGCAGATAATTAGTTATATACTCATAATGTATGTTTAACATCGTTGAATGAATGTCCATGACTCTCATTGACTTAACTGATTCTCTTTAGTTACTGGTGGATCTGAGAGAGAGAGCTTCTCCACATTGTTAAAATCTATGTCATGATATTACATGTGTAAGCAGACCGAGCTAATTTAGAGTTTGTTTTTTATGATTTTTCAGTGCCCGTTTGTGCTCAGTCATTCTAATTTCTCAAGTATTTACTGTTTCACCATAATAGGATATGTAGGCTAAAGAGTTTTGGGTATGATACATTTTGAACGGAGAATGAGATAAGTTTTTCACTTAGAAGTATTCCCAGATCTAAAGTATGTTTTTCTCAAACTAAGCTTAATTAGATTCTTTTCCATGATCTAGTCAATGACTTCAATATACAAAAAAATTATTTTTCTTAATCGAGATCTTTTGTTTTTTCTTAATGTTTTGTCAATCAAGATCGAGAGCATGTTGTTTCTGTTATCTTTAAAAAAATTTTTAAAAATGCATGTCCTTTATGTATATAAAACGTGCTAGTTAATATAATGGAAGAAGAAGAAAACTAATAATTACTCTTTCTTGATGTGTTAATTTAACGTAACGCCTGGCATTTTTTTTCAACGATGTTTAACGAAAAGTAATGGAAAAACAATCTGCGCTAGGCTATATAAAAAACTGCTACAACGTGAATTCGAGTTTATAAGACAATTAACGTCATCAAACAACTATCCGATTAATTTTATCGGTAGTAAGATCGACAAACAGCTTTTACTAATTAAGTGAACAACAAAGCATTTTGACTCAGATCATCAATGATAATCGTTCGTAAAAAACGAAATAAAAATGAAATAATTGTGATGTGATGAAGAATTGTGATTATCGTCTACAAAAGTCTTTAATAAAAGACTCAAAGAGTTAGAGCAATAATTTTCTGTAAATTCTTAAATTTTAACTGTTCGATTAATTCTACTCATTGTACGACATTCACTTCAATCATTTCAAAACAAAAATATCATTCCAAATGAATTACAGTAGTACATTGTTTTATTATTAGTAATCAAACTGTATAGTTGTTATATCGGCAAAGCTGTTGGTCAATCAAGAAACGAGATGGTGCAAAGAGCACAGATCATCCCACATGGAACTGCTGACAGAGTTCATTTCTGTATTTTTCGACCTCTCATCGATCGATCAAGCATTTTCACATATGATATAACATGTCAAAAATCAATTTTTTTGTTGGAAAGTATTCGGTTTTATCATCCCTACAAAAAAACTAAGAAATCCATAGATTTATCATCTTTGGAAACCTATGCTCGCTGCTTATGAATTTTTTTCTTTCATTGATCTCATCTGTTCTTGGTACTGAACAGAATAAGATGCACGGAAAGCAGACTTCGAGTGAAATTTAGTTTTCGACGTTTTACACACCATTCGATAGAGAATTGTGTGCTAATCACGAACATGTGCGTCTCGCTTTTTTGGAGACTTTTACCGGTTCAAAGTTCAAAAAACTCAGGAATTGTCAAAAAGCCCAAAATCGCAAGGTTTCAAAAAAATGGCCGTAACTTTTTCGCGTTTTGGTTTCAACACTTGAAACAAAGTTTTTCAGATTCAGAATCGAAAACTGAATCTAAAACACTAAATTCCAAGATTTCAGAGCCGAAACTGGATTTTTGCTAGTGCCCGAAACCGGCACGGCTCAACAGCGTCACACAAACTTTGTAGACCTAACCCAAGTTTTTGTAGAGGTCATAGAGCCAATATTTTTACATGGCTAGTTCCGCTAGATGCTGACCTTCAAAACAACACAGAGTTTTTTTTAAAATTTGGTTTCCTTGCTGAAAAAATTCATTTTTTCTAAATCAGAGGTGAAAAAGTCGAAATTCTCAATTTTCTCTAACAGAACTAAACTTCTATGGAATAAAAATATCATATTTGGAATCAGATTCAAAAGACAAATCCAGCGATATGTATCTCTATCCTGTTCGAGTACCTTAACTTTTTTCGAATTTTCACGTTGAAAAATCACGAGATTTTCACCAAAAAATAAAAATGAACTAAAAACTTCGAAATACATATCAGTCTATTGTCTTTTGATTCTGATTCCAAATATGATATTTTTATTCCATAGAAGTTTAGTTCTGTTAGAGAAAATTGAGAATTCCGACTTTTTCACCTCTGATTTAGAAAACCTCTACAAAAACCTGGGTTAGGTCAAAATCTACAAAAAAGCGAGACGCACATGTTCGTGATTAGCACACAATTCTCTATCGAATGGTGTGTAAAACGTCGAAAAATAAATTCCACTCGAAGTCTGCTTTCCGTGCATCTTACATATTCTGGTGCTTCGATTATATCTCCATGTGTACTTAATAAATTCTCTGATCAATATCTCGCTCGATAGAGAAGAGAAGATAGAGTATTCTGACGGGTGAGAGTATGCAGGCTCTTGTCAACAGATTGAAATTAATCTATCTGAAACGCGGGTATACACGCGTAGCATGTATAGTAAATGATCTTTGAGGCAAGGGGAAACAGCAGAATTCCAAGCAGCTATGGACTCCCAGACCTACAGAAGCCTGGAGAATCCTATACAAACTTCCCAAAGTTAGAGAAACTGGAAGAATCTCTGGGAGTACGAGAAAAAATCGGAACAAGGGATTGGAATCCGATGAAATCTCGAAAGTCTGTAAAAATGACTGAAAATGGGACTAAGCGCAAAAAACGCGGGAAACTTCAAAAACAGTCGGAAAGATCCTTCGGGCTTAGCGAAGTCACGAAGAATACAGGAGGTCCCAGGAGTTCAACACAATTTGGAAGTCCCAGGAAGTCCCAGGAGTTCAACACAATTTGGAAGTCCCAGGAAGTCCCAGGAGTTCAACAAAATTTGAAAAAAATTGATTGCCTGTGGAACGGAGCACAGATTACAAAAGTCACAGAATCTGCTGTTTCCTCCTTGCTTTGAGGACAACCATCCTCTAACTATCACTCATAGCAGATACTGAACAGTGCACGAAGTAGTAAGGCACTTGATCAATGACATCTCTAACACAAAACCTTCAAATTCATTACAATACACTCCATACGGAATGTAAATATCGCCTACACTTTTGTTCAGAGTAATCTCTAATTGCTGTGTCACTCGTTCTTAGATAAACGTGATCGTAGGGATTCGAAAGTATGGAACATTTTTCCATTGTATTCATTACTCAGGAGACTATATTCCAATGATGTTTGTCTACACTAAAAAAATGAAATTTCTACGAAACTCCTAATTCATACTTGATTTTCGAGCATTAATTCCCGTGTTGCGTATCTTTATCACTTTTCACGTTCGCACAAGTTTCATTGGGGCGCGTTATCTCTTAATTATCAAATCGAAATGTTCTAAAACTTAAAAAGTTTAGCTCAAAAATAGTGTATTTCGTCACTATGAAGTTGAACGTATGCGTGAACTGAAAATATGAGAAAAACTGAAAATAAAAACTACATCATGCTTTCTGTTATCGTCACTTGTTGTGTAAAACTTTTAATCAGTCTATCGAATTCCTTCAAACTCTTCTTCGTGGGGTGGGTATTGTGTTCTGAAGTTAATTATTATTGGTATTGATTATGAATAATAGACACTCTTGCTTATGAGTATTACGTGATTTTTTTAAGCTTTGTTTGTGTACCGGCCGTATATAATGCACTTAGCTATTATTTCAAAATTTGAGGATGACAAAAATACAACAAAAAATTGAAAGACTCAACTATATCTATTTTAGTTTAAGATATCACTCGATAAAACTATAAGCAAATAACCTTGCAGTATTAAATATGTCAAAACAAACTACCGTATTGATATTGTAAGTATTCTCTCATCTGTATTCGGATATATGTTTGACCGCCCGCCCACTAATCAAGTCAGAATTTGACGGATATCAGCCTTATTTTTTTAAACAATTGCTGATCTTTAATGTAGTCAGTCCTTCACGCTTAAATAGTTGGCGCCCGCGAGTAGTAACGTTTCTCAAAAATATTTTCTCGGAATAGTGACCTCCAAAATTTTTTTCTTATTTGGAACGAGAGACCATTCGTTGTTTTTCATTTTTGTTAATGTACTGAAAAGTAAGTTTTTCGATACGAAAAATTAGATAAAATAAAAAATGACATCATCATTAACTCTTTTTTCAAACGATAAATTATATCAAGAATCTATTGAAACAAAAGTCCAAACAGTACACACTGGAAGAAAAGTTAATATTAATAAAATGGTATACGAAAAAGTTCAATCATGTAATGGAAATGAAACAGTCGATGAACAACGATCCCATGTCTCATTATCAAAATATTCAGCGTTCAAAAAACCAATGACTGTGAATTCCATGAAAACTTTAGTTTTAAATGAATTACGTGATTACTTTGCAAATAAAAATACAAAAAATCAAAATAAAGTGAAGGTCGATGATTATCGTTTACTGTCAATGTATCTAAAAACTAACAATTTTTTTGAGCCTTGCTTGATTCATATCATTAAAAGAAGACCAGAAGCTATTCTCTGGAAAATTGAATTCCGCAACTACTAAAATACATTTTTTCTTTTAGACTAAAAGTAAAATGTACCAAGTTCAACCAGTCGTTAATATAGAACAAGCCATTACCAGCGTGAATGAAAATAAAGTCACAAAAAATTTAGTCAACTTATCAATAAATAATTTTGAGAAAAATAATAGCGGAAAAACAATAACAAACTATTTATATAGTAGAAAATTAGTGCCATTAACATCATTTTATACTCAACAATCACAGGTGCCAGCTATATCTTACATAGAACGTTTTCAAACATCATCAACACTTACCAAATCTAGTATAATCACCATCGGTGTAGCAATTTTAACATCAACTTCCCTGCTAAGTTATACAATTGACCAGAGAAAATATTTACTGAGTCTTCTAGGTGATACATTATTTTATTCAACATCCTTCGCATTCGGTTTACTGGGCGCAAAAATTGTTAATCATACAGATCCAATACATATGCAACATTTTGGTGATATATTAACAAAGAGTTTGTTGTTACACACTTTTTTAACTATGATGGATGGTGAATGTCAATCAGTACATTTGAATTTTTATTCCAAACAGAAATCGTTGACTCGAGTTTTAACGGGTGCTTTACACTTAATAGCTGGTTTTACAACAAATTTTGATCGAAAAAATGAAATTAAGCTACAACACAATAATAGAGCATAGTTTAAAGCATATTTCACAGCTCATAAAGCTTAGTCGAATAAGACGTGCCTACTCTGACTTGTTTGAATAGAGAGGCAAGTACCTAATTTTAGAAAAGTCATCGTCATCGAAATAAAACTCAAACGATTGTTCAAGAGGATGTTTTTTCAACCTTCCTTTCCAACTAGGATCTAGTTTTCAGAGATTTTGAGATCGTAGTGACGGTTTGAAAACTGTATATTTAATTATTTTTTTGTTTATTTTTTAATAAAGCACGAACTTTTGTTTTTTGTGTTTCATCATCAAATGCAAAATATATATATATATATAGAATGTATATATATATATAAATATATATACATACATATACATATAGTATTTTCAGTTACTGACACATCTGATAGAGGCGCACACACAAAGAAGAAACAGTCAACTATATATGCGAACAAAAAAAAGAAGAGCCAATGAAAAATATGCCACACAACAAAAAAAAAACAAAAAAACATATAATAATGTCGAGGTGTTTAAGAACTGAGTTTCAAGAGAGATGATGATAAAATGAAACTTTTATAAAACAAACTAAAAGAACAACAACAACGTATGAACGAAAATTCAAATAGTAATAACAACTACTAAAACCGATGTATAGTTGAGGAGAGAGGATACATGACACACCAAGAAAAAAGTATACATAAGCAGAGAAGAGTGTGCGTGGATACCACGTGGATTAAAAAACAGCAGCAGCGGCAACAACAAAAAGAGAAAACTGTTCGCGAAATAAAAACAAGTTGTTAATTTTGAGCATGTAGTAGTTTTTCAGTAGGTGTGACTGTTCAACAACAACAAAAATAAAGTGCGGAAAAAAACAGACAGAAAATCATTCTCAATAAACACACCGTACTTTTTTCTCTGTTGTGTGGATCCTCTTTCTTTTGTCTTTGTTCTATGATGCTGTGGCGTTTAAACTAATACACATAATATTAATTACTAGCAAGAAGAGCAGAAATAAAATCGAAAAAAATATGCTGCTGTAATAGAATACAATTTTTCTAGAAAAACAAGGACGCTTAGAACATCCGTAGAGAATAAAAAAAAAAAACAAATACAAAACGTCCATCATGACACGTTGGTGGACGAATTTATAATCTGTTGCTGTTCATCATTAATTTTTTGTTGTTGTTGTGCAATTTTTAATTGATCTAATGTGCCACTTTCTTTAATTAATTTGAGTGCATCACGTTCAGCTTCCTTCACATAAGCTTCGCTACGATCGATTAACGAAATAACATTGGCTCCATCCCATTGTACACCACATGTATTCAATAAACGATGAACCTAAAAAACAAATCAGACTTCTATTAGGTCCTAAATGGTACTAACTGATCTTACATCTTCATCGGTAACTGGTATCTCTTGTTGTACACCGGTTTGAGTTTCCAATAACATTCGTACATCGAATCCAGCTGTCTTTTCATCATAATGTATGGCTGGATGTCTACCACGATAAAACAATATTCTAGCACGTTCATTCGCTTCACGCCAACTTAATCCTCGTGCAACATGACGTGAGGCATGACTATTTGTGCCATTTGTCAATGATAGATGAGTAGAATCACCACTAACATCATTCAGATAGGATGAATTTTGTTGTTGAGACATATAAGCACCTTGTCGTGGTGGTAAATTAATGTGGATTTCTTTCAAAATAAGTGCTAAAAAAAACAGGAAGAAAAGGTCACAATTAAAAAATTATAGTTAAATACATACGTTTTCCATATAGTCTATCTTTCATTAATGTTTGTACTTCATTTTTATCCATATCTTCGAATTGACTTGTAACATGTGCTTGTTCAATGACATCAACAATTTGTTCAATAAGTACATTATGATTATCTGAATGATCACGTTTCAATTTGTTTTTTAAATCATCATAAGTGCGAAATTCATTATTTTTATTATTTTGTAAATAATCAAATGTTTCATTTACTAATTTTTCTATTTGAGATTGTTTATATAAATTTTTATTATGTTCCAGTAAAAGTTGAACAATTGAATTAACAATAGATGGTTTATTTTTATGCAATGTTTGTCGAGCTTTTTCGGTTAATAAATTTGATTGACGAATCTGTTGATATTTATCACCGGCACCATTAACAACATTAACAACAATCACATCTTGTGGTATTTGAGATTTTAGTCGACCAACTAAATGAGCTGCTTTAATTGATTCAATCGCTCGACCATCTAAATAGCATAAAAAAACAACACTCTTGGATAAGAACGATACTCCTTCATCTAGATGTATCAATTAATCAACAATACTTACCTAGATCATGAGTTTTGGGATATTCTCGTTTTAATTGTTGATGAATTTCATCCCATGTATGCGCTTGTTGCGTAGATAATATTTCACATGTTCGGTCAAGTATTTTTTGTAATTCATTTTCTTGTTTTTTATTAATTTTTTTCTCTTGTTTTTCTGTATCTTTAACCGATTTAATGAAATTATTTTGATTTTCTTTTAAATATTCTAATTCTTGAGGAGATAATAATTGTTGCCCGGATGCTTGATTATACAATTCTTGTGCTTGTCGTATATTTGAATCGAGAATATCGATATTTATTTTATCTTGCATGTTTTGTATATCGCAACGTTCTAATGTATCACGAACAATATCAACAATGGGGTCAACGAGATAAAATGTTTGTTTATGTTCAGTTTTCAAATCATTTCTTACTTGTTCATACGAATAAACTTTTGGTGATAATAATATTTGTAACGTTTTTCGAATAATTTTATCGACATCTTTTGATTGCTCGTTCATATTTTTAATGGGCGGAGATGATAATTGGATACGATCACGTATCGTTGTAGCTAACTCATTTTTAGATGAATTTAATTGTTGACGACGACGTTCATCTAACAGAGAATGACTTGAAGTATTGCCTGATGCCGCAATGGCTGCTGAAGATTTTTGATCGACATTTTCTGTTGATTTTGGTTGACGACCACACATTAGACAGGATGAGCCAGCATTAGCGGCTTTAGAAGAAACATGTTTATCGCCACTCTCTATGGGAGACTTTTGTTTTCCTTTTGTCATTGTTGGCGATGTTTGATTTTGACTAGATACTATATCAGTCGATGGATTATCTCTAAATAATAGAAATAACGAACAATTAGTTAATTAATTAATGTTAGAAATTAATGCTATGTTTTAAGAGTATTTCAAAGGATATTTGTGGATTAGAATATAGGTCATGTAACTGTCGTAATTATTTAAACTTACTTTGATATTGTTGCGCCGATTTTTCTTGCATCTTGTGTCGAATCAACAATTAATTTTGGTATTGTATCTGGTTGTTTAGCTGGAGATTGTTGAATAGCTTCAGGTTTATTCGTTGTACCCGTATTAAAATACGTCATAGTATCAACTGATTGTTTCGATGAATGTTTTACCATCTACAAATAAAAAATATAATGAATAATACAAATATTTCCGAGATTTCTATTTTCTATTCGTTATAAAGTCAATTTAGGTGAACAGTCAGTACAAATGTGTAAAAAATTCTTAAGAGAGAAAACACTTGACAATTAGCCTTGCAGCAAACTAATCTTAATTAAAAAAAATTCGTTAAAAGTAGTAACGAAATCATAAGTTCACACTATTTACTACTTACATCTCGAATAGCCATGGCTACTTCTGGACGATCAATATTATCTAAATTATGTTTTTCAATTGCGATAAATAAACCGTTGACAACTGGATCAACAATGTACGCTTCATTCTTATGTGACATAATTAATTGTGTTTTTAATTCGGGATAACTACTAACTTTTTTATCTTTAATTAAATCAATTGAATGTTGTATAATTTTTTGTAAATGTTTTTGATCTTTTTTTCCATCAAAATCTTCCATTGTAGAACTAACTTCTGCTTCTAATAATGTTTTTAATTCTTCTTGACGAAATAATAATTTTGTACGTAAATCATCATCTAACATAATCTTTTTATTAAAATCATAACGCACACCACCTTCATGTTTTAATGATATTAATTTTCCATCATCGATAACACGAACTTCTGGATTTTCATAGGTAGATTTTATGGACGGTAATGTGTAACCTTTGTGCGCAACACCATCGATGATTTCACTACCAAGACCAGATGAAACTGAATTACTGAAATCATATGTTGAAGACTGATCAGTACCAAATGTTAACGATGGATGAATATGAGAAGAGACAATTTGTTCAAGACCACTATCAGAGCGAGACGTTAGTGGTGCTTGTTGTTGTGGTTGTTGATCGATTTGTCGGGATAATGGTGGGATAATAGTAGAAGTTTTGACAATTTCTTCTGTTACATGTGGATGTTTTTTGAATGATATATTGGCTTCACTCTCATCTAACGATAATACTTTTAAATCCAAATCGGGTATTTCCATCACAGGCGCTTTCATATCAGATGATGAAGTCTTTCTGAGATTGGTATAAATCTCCTGAAAAAGTTAAAAAGACAATGTATCATAAGTGAGTGCTTCTAGGTCTAAGAAAAACATAAAAGTGATGTTTTACCTTTTTTCCAATATTCGATTCATTGATATATTGTGAATTATCGTGATCAACGTTCGTCATCACAGGAACTGAAGAAATATCTTTTAGTTTTATATCAGGTACCTCGGAAACAATGTGGCTATTATTCAAACTATATTTTGCTTCATTGTTCGATAGTAATACAGGCTTTGTGAGTGGTTCCAATGAAATATTAGGACCTCTTAGTGATAATTCTGGTTTTTCAATAGGAGTAATGTTGACATCTTTTGGTATGATTTGCTCGGGTGTTGTTGGCTTCTGAGCAATATCGATGTCTGGTACAACGATATCTGTCAAGATTTTGGGTGTTTCTGGTTTGGATACATCAAGCAATTTCTTTTTTGGTGCTGGACGTTTTGTTGGACTTGTCCTCAATGCAGCTTCGGTTGATTGTGATAGACTGAAATCAACAGGCGGCAAATCGACAGCGGGTGCTTTTAAGGGTTTTCCATTAGCTTTTTTCACTTCAGTGGATTCTAATGCGGGTAAATCAACTGGTGGTAAGTTGGCAACTGGAGCTTGTATTTTTTTCTTTGGTGATTTTAGTGCTGTTGTTGTTTCTGTCGCATTTGTTATCGTTTTATGAGCTGCTTTCTCGCCAAAACATGAACATAAACCGCCTGTTGTCTTTTTTGGTGTAGGGATTGTTGATTCGATTAGTTGTGGCTTTGTTACGACTGGTTTTGAAATTGCTAATTGTACATCAGTGGTATCACCGGATGTTGGCAAAGGAACTTTTGATAAATCGGGTGCGGCTGTTTGTTTTACACTAATAGTCGGTTGCTTTTGTTCGTATAATTTGATATCAGGTACATCACCCATTTGTAAATCTTTATCATGAATTATTTCAGAATTGAACGATAAATTCGGTTTTGGTATTGTACTATCTAGATTTATATCTGTTTCAAATGATGGAGGTGATGTTTTGCTTAAATTCAAATTTACATCAGGAACTTCAAATGATGAGGATGTTTCTTCATGTTTAATATCAGCACTCCATGCAGGACTAGTAATGGATGAAATTGTTGATTTTTCAAAACTTGTATCCAATGATTTCTTAAATGAAAGAAAAAAACATGGAATAAATGAAGATATAGCGCGATTAAAACCCAAAAAACAGGAAAATTATAAAATCATATAGAAATCAGGCAATATAAAATAGAACAAGCAAGTATCCTTAACAGATCTGCTTGATGCTTTGGTAACAAAAAACAGTTCTCCATACCAGTGCTTCTATTTGCTCAGTTTTATGATCCAATCCAAATGCTGGTAACGATGATGGACTATCATAGTTTGTTCCGGCCAACGATAATTCTGGATGGATCAATGTTGCCTTTTTATTCACGTCCGAAGTGAAATCTGGACTGTTAACGGAAAACTTTCCTAATGTTGTTGGTATTTCATTGTCTAGTACTTTCTGAAAATAAGATAACAAAGTAATATTAAAGAAAAATCTGACAGTTGCTAGCCTCCAAGTAGATCGATGAGAATGAAGTAGCGGCAAGTTCCTCTATTAAATTATCAGTAGAAATTCCAACTGGAACACTGACTTTGCTTTCTACAGGTCTATCAAATCAAAAGATATGAAACGAAATAAGACGCTCAACAAAACTTGAATGCACTTAATGACTGAGAAGAACTGCACAGGCGTGGCTCAGAATAGAAGATATATTGAGCATACCTCTGGTAATTGTTGTTTAGTCATATCAATAATTGGAGTAGCTAGTGGCAAGCCCATTTCAACAATGGGCATGCTGGGTTTGGTGAAGTTTACTTCTTTTTGTTGTCGTTCAGGAATATTCGATGTAAATTCAACTTCTGGTAATTGTACAAAGGGAGCCCGTAATGCCTGGTCGGAATTGCGATTAAAATGAAATGCATCTGGTGTATTTTGTGATGGAAATACAACGCCTTCGAGAGGTGGTAATGAAACAGCTGGAATTTGAAAGTCATTTTTCTTCGAATTTATCAGTACTTCTGGACGATCATACGTGGGAAAGTCTACATTTGAAACTTTTGGTAAATCGGTTGATGGTGCTTTCAATGGCTCGGTTAAAATAACCTGTTGTGGTGGAACACGTATTGAATCTTCTACAGATGGTAAATTTCCATGGGGTGCAGTTAATTTTGACAACTTTTTACCTTTAAAGACACCAAATAATCCACCACCGCTATTATCGTTACCTTCTTTCTTTTCTTTCTTCACTTTTTTTTCTTTCTTCTTCTTGCTCTTTGTTTCAACAACAGTTTTAGGTAATGTATAAGAACCTTTGCTACTATCCCGAACATCTACTTTCGGCATTTGACTTTCAATATTTATTGTTGATATTATTGGTTTTTGAGAATCACCTGATATATTCAAATCCAGCGACGGCCCTTTTAAGTCAACTTTGGGTAATTCTACTGTTGGAGTTTCTACAACAAAATCACCACTTGCACCCTCAGATTTCATATTATCTGCGTCAACCTAAATTATGTAAAACAATATAAGTATCAATTGAAATTCAATACAGTAACAATACACAATCGTACATTTTCTTTAATGTCAGTTTCATATTTTTCGATACGAATGTTATCCGATGACGATGTTAATAACTCCGACATTTTTGAATGAATATATTCAATTAATTTTTATAAATAGACAGACTTTTTACAGAATGAAAACTTTACACACCTGCAATCAGTGAACTGAGTTTATATAGATGCGCGCCAACGGAAGAAGACAGAATTTTAAAAGTAATAGCTCAAATTTTGAGGTAAATGAGATAAAATGCGTTTGTGCGCTTATTTTCTCTTAGTGAAACAGTCAAAGACGACATCACTTTTCTTTTTCTCCGCATATGCAGTATTTTTGTCTTTCTCTTGGTCATAACAAACGGCACATGTTTCTGTTTTAGCCATTTACAGTGAGTCAACGAAGCGCTTAAGTCATAATCATAAAACATGAAATTTTCTTTCGTCTTTCGAAACTGCACTAGAACACCTATGGAAAAACAAACTGTATTTTTTCTTTGTGCTGTATTAGTTATAGTTAATACTTGTGTTTATCTCCCTTTTTAGTATTCATTTGATAAAAATATCGTATTTCTCATGAGAGCAAGAATCTTTTCAATGGTAGATTTAGAAATTTTTTAGGTAGGTAAAGAAAAGTATGAACTACATGCGGTCAGCATAGAAACACAATTTTCTGAGACCGTTCTGCTGGACAAAAGTCATTTTTTTGCTCCAGAGATACGAGCGCCCGCTCGCTGGCTGAATCCGCTAGTGAATCTTTTTCTAATTAAAAGCAGTAATCGGCAAGTGTCTTTTTGTAATTTTTATCTAATCGGACTTCATGGTTTTCTTTTTTTTCAGATGGATTTTTGTCGGTTTTCGAAGTTTATTCATCCAGATAGAAAAAGTGTTACTAATAACTTAAAAGCCGCTGTCGAGTACGGTATTCAAAAATCCTTATCTTATGTAGCAAGACTAATTTAAATTGCTTTGTTTATCAAATAATGTAATTGGGAACATTTTACCACCAATGATTATAAGAGTACGTATCTAAAAAGGTTTCCATGGGTTTCCTGAAATACCGAGTTTTTCATTGCCAACCATTACAGTCCCCTTACGAAATTTGATTCGATTGAGCTGAAATTTCTATTAGAGGTATCTAATGGCGTTTCTCAGATGTAACTTTTAGGAATTTTTTTTCTTTCTTTCTAATTTATAGTAAAAATACGAAAACCTATGTGATAAACCAAGATTTTTGGTTGTAAAAATCCTAGATCGGCAAAGTCAAAAACAAAAGCGACCAAAAATACATCTGGACAATGGTGTTAGGTGTCTACTCCTCATTTGGATACAGTTGCTCAAAAAATGTTGACTTACTCAGAAATTTGTTAAGAAATTTAAGTTGAGAAACTGCCTTTTATGCACCTGAGTATGATGCTAGCTTCTGAGTAACTCATTTATTTGCTGAGAAACTCTCTCTTATGCACCTAAGTAACTGGATGACTAACATTTTTTTCTGAGTAACTCAGTTAATCAGAAAATTTTAGTCAAAAAATGCGTTACTCAATAAAAAACTTTAGTTACTCAGCATCCTCTTTATTGATTTTTAGTGTTTACATATCAAAAGGAAATTTGTTTTCATGATAAATTATGGTGTCTTTTGTTAAATTTAATAACAGTACATGATTAAACTCTTTTATCTACATACATCGACTCTTGCTTTTGTTAATGACTTTATCATTTTGGTACCGATTTCGTTCCTATGAGAGAGTCGTCCTTATATTCACTATTTTATCCATACTTTCATATAATTTGTCAGAGAGAACAGTTTAAAATATTAAATATGTTAGCTTACTTCTATTTTTTTTTGTTTCATATGTAAGTCGAGATCTGAGTCTTTTATATGTAATTTTGGTAATTCACCCACTGGTAATGATATTAATGTTTTATCAACTTCAACATGTGGTATATCGTATGCTCCATCTTCAATATCAACTTTAGGTAAAGATTTTAAATCGGGTATTGTATAATCTGGTATTTGTTGATTCAAATTAATATCATCTGTTATTAATCCAACCGTTGGTTGATTTTGTTCATGTAACTTAATATTTGGAATTTCGCCAACTTGTAAATCATGATTATGAATTATTTCTGATTCAAGGGGTGCATCGGGTATATCAAACTTTGTTGCGGGTGACGACATTTGTTTAGTACTGTCAGCATGAATATTCAAATCAGGAACTTCAAATGATGATACAGAATGTTTGGTTTTATGCAGATCTAAATTTAAATCCGATCCACTGAAGGAAAATTCGGGTATGACTGAAGTTGTGGGTTTATCATGAATTTTATCCAATGGTTCCTAAAGTAAAAGACAGAAACATTATAGTGAAACATCCACAAGTCAATAGTTTTCTCATTTACCCCGGTTATGTTATTTTTTACATTTAAATCAAGATCAAAATTTGAATCCTTTGATTCGAAGGCTGGTATGTCTCTCTTCTTTGTTTCAATATCAATTGGAGGTGGCGGTGACGTTACTGATTGATTAATTTCTATATTTGGTAACGTTGGCTGTTTAATATCAATTGTCGGACCTTTCAAATCGACTTTAGGTATGTTAAATGTTGACACTGTTTGTTGTTTATTTCCAGTATTATCATCTTTACGAGTGACTAACTCATCTGACGTTTTTTTGGTTTCTGTTACTTTTTCTTTAGGTTCGATACCTTCTTGTTTTTGTTTTTTAGATGCTTTTGTACCAAAACATGATGCACATAGACCACCAGTCGATGATGATTCTTTCTTTGTTTTTGATACTTTGACTTTTCCTGTTTTTTGTTTATTTAAACTTAAATTTGCTTCAACAGGTCCAGGTTTTTCGAACTCAACTGATGGTAACTGGACGGCAGCACCGCGTAAACTACTGACAGTAGTGTTTTGAGATGGTGATGTTGTAATGAGAATTTGTTGTTCAATCGATTTTGTTATTGTACTAGGTTTTTCAATTTCAAATGTGGGTGGACGCGGTTCTAAATGCAATGATGAAGAGGATTCTACGGACGACTTTTTAGGAAGTAGTGATGGGGATGCTTGTTGATTATCGATTACAGGTGGTACTTGTATTTGTTCAATCGTTGGTGTTGTATAAGAATTTAGTTTATTACCATCATCATGATTATCATTGGATAATGCATGAAATTGCTCTTCATATTCCGATGATTTCGTCTAAAGAAAACAAACAAAACTAACTAAAACAAATTATTTACAGAACAACAGAGAAAAAAAAGAATATTTGCTATGTTAAAAAAGCGTTAATTTCACAATAACAAGCAAATCATATAATTACTAAGATTCAGGTGCGTTGGAAATACTTATATGAACGTGTATACATAACATGGATATAAAGAAGCAAAAAAGGATATAAAACAAACGATTTTGGACTGTACCTTTTATTGTCCATCTGACTTCATATGTACAATATCACGAGTCCATTAGCATTACAATGAATGTGTCGTATTTATGACGCACGGTGAAATCACACACTCACAAATCACAACAGTGAACACAAAACAGAAAATTGGTAGCAAACAAATGCGATTGAGCATACACATCAAACAACGGTATACGTAAGCAACAAAAATCTATACATGCGTACAGTAACAAAATTTAAATTTCTAGGAATCCTTTAGCCCAGGAAGTGAGTTTGGTAAAGTGGGGCGCTATAATAACTTAAGATAGAGAGATATTAAGATTATTAGAGATATTAAAGCAAAACTCGGAGTGTACGTATGCCGCGAATCTGAATCTTTGCTTTAGACTCCCAACATTGTTCTAAAACAGTGTTAAGAAAAATTTAAGCATCTGAGATTTCCTCAAAAATTATTTTTACTTAAATGCGAACGCCATATGTGTAAAAGTTTTGGATGAACGTACCTGGTATCTACACATCTTTTTATTTCGTTTGAAAAATCCACAATAATCGTTTATAAACTATTTTTGAATGTATATCGAAAGCAAAAAACAATCGTTCTGTTTTTAGTATCTTTTTTTTCTTGTTCTTTTCTGTTTTTAAATGAATAAAATAAACATATAAAAAGGTAGTTAAAAAATGAGGAAATTACTCTTCATAAAGTCATTATATATATGTGTTTACATATACGTTTTCTATTATCAAACAACGATTATAATCAAATGAGCAAGCACATGTATCTATGAAATGTATGCATTACAACCGTTTCTCAAGAAAAAACATTCAAGTCAAATGACTTTACGTTTAAGATATCAGATGATTAGTTACAAAATATTTGAAATATCTTAATAATTTTAGGATCCTAAATAGTTTCTGTCAAGTTACTATAGATTTAAAGACTACCTGAATTTAAAAGAAATTAAAATCATGAATAATTTTAGGTTTTACGGATTATTTTGAAAAAAACAAATTATTCTCACTTTTTTAGATTATTATGTGTTATGAACTTAAGATTAGTGTTAAATTAAAATGGAAAGCAGAAGCAAACTGTAAAAATTAAATAATATGTGTGTACGCATGAAAAAAGCAAGCATAAGCGTGTGACGAGAGAATTATATATGAAGGAAAGCATAAAACACACTGTATACGCATACACACAAACAAATAACAACAAAAATCTAATACTACAAATAGAAACACAACGTTTATATATAATAAATAAATGAATATTTTTTTTATTTAGTTTTATGGATTTAGTTGAGAACTTACAACAGGTTTTAGTATAATAAAATTTGTTTCGAAATTAGGAGGGCGGTAGGACATATCCAGACCTGGACGTTCACGATATTCATCAATGTAAATTCGTTTACCATCTTTTAAACCATAGTCAATAGCAGGCGGTTTAGTTGAAACAGTGGTGCGACTTGTTTGTTGAACAAGAACAGGTGACGTTGATGATTGGGTTGCTAGAGGTGTTTCTAGTTTTGTAATTGGAGCTTGTCCACTACTAGCAGCACGTATAGCATCTGATTTTGACTTTTTACCACTAAAACATGCAAATATACCACCAGTACCAGATGATTTACGTTTTTTGGTCTCAACTGGTTTGGGGATAACTGTCGATGAAGTGACTGGTTCTGTTTGTTTAATATCAATGGGTGGCGGTTTATTTTCATCATGTGATGCCACTTCAGTAGGTTGCGGTTTTGGCCATTGTTGTGGGACAGATACTTGTGGTGGAGAATAATAAAATTCTTCGTTTTCAGCATTTCGTTTCATTGCATGTAAATCAGATGATAATTGTTTTTCTTGAATATGAATTAATTTTGTATCGGCTATACCTTCTCCACGACTTTCAATGGATTGATTGTAAAGAGTTGTTAATTCAACAAAACGACCCGGTTCTGGTGAATAGGAAATGATACGTTTTTTAGGTATTTGTTTCGCTTGTGTTGTAGGGAAAAAAAATTGTTTTAATATATTTGCCTGATGATTATCCAAATCAAGTTGTTTTAATTGATCTCCATTATCCAAATTTACTTCTTGATCTAATATTTGCTGGCCAAGTGTCTAATGAACGCATACAGACAAGTTAGTGGGATGCGAAAAAACCCTTTTGTTGTCAGCAATATTAGTTATATTATCAATAACCATTTTAGTAAAATTCCTCGAAACCATATTAAAACAAATCCTCTTATCCCGTACTAAATGATACTTGATGTTAACTTTATACTTTAAAGAGCGCAGGGATTTTGGAAAAACTTTCGATTTTTGCAAGATATAAGGAGGAACACGTATATTATGCTTCGTTTTGAACGTACCTGGTTGAACTATTGCTATATTTTCTCTTTATTAGTGAGCATACATGTGTAATAGTATTTTGAGAAGCTCATAGCTAGTAAAGATGAAAATTTAGAATATTACTGAAGAAATAGAGCGTACGAGAACAATGTTCATTTGGTTGAGAAATAACAAATCTGACAAGTTTCTTATTCAAAGTCTTCTGATTTTAAAGGAAAGCGAATGAGCTACATTCATTAACTAAAACTGATGACAATAGTTAATAATAGTTTCCGTGTATCTTTTGTTTACACGTCTAGCAGTATCATATATAAAATTGATTACCTTATCTTTTCCATAATCTTTTTGCTTTATCTTTTGAATTAAATCCTGATTTAATTCATATTTGTCTAATTGTTCATTTGTTGCTTTATCCAAATCAATTTTTTCACTATCATCTTTATCATTCAATGTGTTAGCAAAATCGTCTACGACAGTTGAAGCTTGAGTTTGTGTTGGTATTAATTTGGTTTTGGGTTCAGCAATTGGTTCAAAATCAATTTTAATTATAGTGGGTAATGGCTGTTGCAATTGTTGTTTTGAAGAATCATTTGCACTTGTTGTTGTCATAGAATAGCCCGAGTCTGATGCTGATAAATCATTTTGTTGTTCTTGCCAATGTTTCGACAAAGATAGATGCGATGGAGATATGGCAAATTCTAAATCATTCGTATTCTGAAGTGCATAAGATAATTGTTTTAATTGTTTTTCTCTAAAATAATAAAAAATGATTGGTTAAATTTTGTTGAAAATGAAAAATAATGATTTTATTTACCTTAAATCTAATGGTTGTTCAAATGCATATCGTAAATGAACAGCTACATCCTCTGGTAAATTAATTTTTTCCAAAGCATTTGAATCAGCAAAATCTAATTCCGCTATTGGTTCACCAAAACGTCTTACTTGAACTAAATTACTTTTATAATCATCACCATAATTCGGTGGATCAATGGGTAAAAACACTTTTTTCATTTTAGCAGCAACTTCTAATGGTAAACCGAGTGAATTAACAACATCAATATCAGTTAAATCTAAATAATCATAGGCAATAGCTTCAGCTAATGTATTGGGCTTGTTATCTGTTTGTGATAATATTTTATTTGTTATTTTATTTAATTGATCATCATTCACGATTGCTGATGATGTTAGTACAGGTTCTTGTTCTAGTTGTGGAGAGTGAACGTCAATCATTGTGCCCGATGATAAACTTCGATCACCACCACTATGAAATTCACCAGATTCAGCAGAAAAAGATGTTGTTATACCAGAATCCTTTGTCGCTAATGGACGCTCTTCAAAAAGAGATAGAAAAAGTAGATTAGTAATCCAGATATATACAAAGATATATAACAGTCATTTAATTACAGAATCATGAAAGCAAAAGACTAGAATGGATCATATGAACGACTCTTAGCATCTTGTAGATTTGCGTGCATGAACAACATTATCCACTCATTTCAAAACTGAATAAAACGCGAATGCTTTCAATATTCGACAGCATATTACAAACCATATAGACTGATGTCTGCTTATTTACTGTTTTAGCATCCGTTTGTAATACTTGATAGACTGGCTTAATTGTACAATTTCAGTTTTGCGCTTCGTTGTAAAACAGAGTGATCGCGACTATCTCTTGAATAAACCTTGGATCGAAATGAGACAGAGATCCCTCATGTTTCGTCATCGAATAGCTAAGATTTAATCATACAAATTTCAGAAAAAAACAGTCCCAGATCACGGTCACTTCATTATTCTTTAAAGAGGACGCAGTGACTTTTTATTTACAATCCACATATTCATGAAAAGCCGAACTCTCTGTCTATCATTGTTCTCGGCATGGCATTTATTATGCTTTCCACTTTACTAAATTTCCTGCATTAGTATTATGATATGCATAAACCGAATCGAAGAATGTTACGTTCTGTTATCCATACAATTGTATTGTCAAAAACATATTGGGGCGATATCAAACACTATTCAGACGTGATTTATGAAACGGTTACACAAGCTTATTTCCCACTAGTTTATATTTTCCATTAAAACTAACAGATTATTTATGCATCGTATTTAGTATCCATCAGACATGTTCATTATTATCCAGATGAAGCAAAACAACAAAAAGGTATGAGCAAATAGTCGTAAACAAAGTTGTTACGTCTATATAAAACTTAAAAGTTCTGCTCATAGGTAAATATGTACACACGTACACACACACACACACACACACACACACACACATATATATATATATATATACATATATGTAGATATTCCAATTGATTCTTTTTTCTCAAGGTTATCTAGATATTTTTACAACATACAACACAAAAATGATTTCTTTTCTTCGTTAATATATCGAAAAAAAAACTAAAAATTCATAGTGCCCTTTTCTGGAGTGGGAGTGAGATCTCCTATACATCCATGTAAAATCAGAATTATCGCTATATACACAAAAAAAGTTTTATATTTCAGCAGTTAAATAAGTAATAGTAAAATAGTTACTATTCTTGTTTCTTTCTTATTTCAACATACATAGTCTATATACATATATAGAGGTACGTACATATTTGTAATCGAATACGCGTGGGTGTATGAGAGACAGACTGAAGATCCGATTTGAAGATAGAGAGGAGGACAGATAAAATTTTCTTATAGAAGTAATATGAAATTTTATTTATTTTATTTCTGTTAGTGGTTAAAAAACAATAGTTTTCAAAAGTTTCTAAAATGAAAAAAATCTCTTCAGTTAGTAACGACAATGATAATTCTTACAATCTAAGAAAAAAAATGATATATAACTCTCTACTAGTGAATCATAGAAAGCTACATGATAGTTTTTTCTTTTTTGGAAAGGATTTCATATTTTTCAATCTAATTATCGAAAAAAATTATTGGATCGTCGTTTGAGTGAGAGAATTTTATTTTAACAAGACCGTCGTTCACTCTCTACAAAATCAAATTAAAAGTATAGATCTTGTTTGTACATTTTAGCACCAAAATGTGCAGTTTTTATGCTTTATCAAATGACATATTCAAAGTGAATATTTCATTTTTTTATTTATTTAATTGAATATTTTTCTCCTTTAAATTAAATTAAAAAAAAAACGAGAACGAGAATGTAAATTCTCAGTATATCATTCTGAAAATTACACTATCAAAACATAAAATCAATCCTTGCACGAAGCTCGAATCGAACACACGAACGTGATCTTTGCAGACGAACTGCAAAAATCAAGGTCGGTCGTTGTTCTTTCTTATATTCTGCACAATGATTGAAGGTGTGCAATGACTCGATGTTATCCCCTTCAATGTATATTAAATTAAACATTTGTTTTTCTAAAGACTTGTTCTTTCAAATGCACTTAGAGAGTTATTTATATCTGTCATAATAGAACTTGTATAAACGTGAAAAAAGAATCCTATTAAATGAGTAAGCTTAAAAGGAACTCATGGAAAACCTACGTTGTTCGAGACCTTTATACTTATTATGAATACTAAACTAAAGTCACATATTTCCGAAACTAATAGTACGTACAATCAGAATAATTTTAGGAATAAAAGGCGGAAAACTTCTTTTGTCGATTTTGCCATCCACTGTATTTACAACTCCGACTAAAAAAAGAGGGAACGAGGCAACTATGGTCGATGTGAATGTGAAGAGTGAAGAAGGAAGGGAGAGAGAGACAGACAGTTGAATTTGCAAAACAATTTTTAAATAAAACAAAAAAAAAAACCCGACATCATTATACGAAAGAAATCAAGCAAAAAAAGTGTCTTCCCATCAATAATTCAGTAGATAGAGATGAACTCAACTTAAAAGATCACAACTCATGGCTGAACAATATCTCGCAAACACTGCAGTTCAAAGGTGGATGAGATGAGATTTATTGAAGCCATGTCAGACGTAAAAAAATATTTTATCTCGTCCCATTCCGTCTTACTTCGCAGAATATTAACAGGACAGAACGATGTCATTCACCTCTGCTACCATTTAGTCGACTGATACAGTTAGCACATTCGATATTCTAATTAAACAAAAGTAATACTTTTCTCTATTTTAAATTACTATCATCAGACGCTTGGACTTCAGAGTTGCGACATGCTAAATATATGAAATTCATACCTATTTTTGTCACTTTAGATTTTAAAAACGAAAAGCTTTGATGTATTTTAAAAGTTAATAATGGCATCAACGTCACGCGATAGTCAAATTAATTTTCATGGTAATTATAATGAAAATGAAATGAATCAAAAATTATTAACATCAAAAAAGAAAAATTTAATTACTAAATGGTTTAATAGTTTACATGGTAGTCAATTTATATATACCGACGAATTAAAACCATATACGGTAACGGGAATAAAAAAAATTGGAATTGAAAAGAAGACTTAGAATGTAGATTGATGAATGAACATTTTCTATTTATTATTTTTTTGAACTCTCTTCTACAAGAGATAGTCATGCAAGATTTATACTATACAAATGTACGATAGTTACTACTTTTCAAATAGATGATGTACAGTTAACAAACCCGCCCTATTATAATGAACATTCGTTTTTATTTTTTTTTGGAGTGGAGAACAACGCGCGCATACACACAAGGTCATTATCTAATCTTTGTGCTCATTGTAGTTCGTTTTTCTCTCCCATATTTGTCTTGTTATCCACATAATTCATCGTGTCATTTATTGACACAATATCATTTAACCATGTATGAGAAAAGATAGAAACTGTACGAATTTTACGATAGATATCGATGTGTAGTAGCATTGTTATAGAAATTGAGAGAAAGCGAGATGTACATGGTCAAATCCGTAGTCGATTATGAAAAAGATATAATAACCTCGACTAAAACGCCCTGAATATTAACATCTATGTAACTGAACACTAATAGTGATAAAATTATGTGAGATGAGAAGCTAACAACGTTAATCCTTCTACTACCACTAATCCTTTAGCTATCAATCTTTCAGAAAATATCAGTCCGTTTATCTCTCACTTTAAGAGAGATTACAGCTACGATAACTGTATACTCACGTACTGTCGATGGGTAGACACAGTTTTAAGCAGTATTCATATGATGCGACCGGCTCTTAAATATATTAATCATCAAAAAAATCACTGTATATGGACTAACCACTTATTTTATTCATACGTTCTCTTACTCTCTTCAACAACTCGAATGGCGGTTTATTTTTTTAAATGATCAAAGAATTCTTTGTTAATATCTTATATATATTTTCAAGTTGTTACTTTTTCAAAGAATAAAAAAATTTCTGTTGATTGTTCACTTATTTTTCTTTCATAATATGTCAAGTTAAACTTGTACACTCTCTCCTTCTCTTTCTCTCTTCTTCTCTCTAACTTACCAATAACCAAACTTGTTTTTGTTTTTGTCGTTGTTGTTGTTGTTTTCTCTTCTAAAACTTTCATATTGTTTTTAAATCGCATTGTAACTTAACGTCAATGAATAGTACACACAAATTTATTCTTCTCAACTAATAAGAATAACTGATCATAGTGGTAATTAAATATACCTTTTTTGTTCAAAATGATTTTTTTTTTTCTTCTTTATCTCTCATATCATCGCCCTTGCATGTAGACAATGTCTTCTCTTTCTCTGTAAAGCTTATTCTCCAAAATTTACTACACATCTTTCTATCTTTCATCAGATGTTCTTTCTCTTTTGTTGTTTCAATGGTCATTCTACTCTACATTCACTACCGACATGAACAGTATTTCCTGTTTTTCTTCTATACTTAGATGAACCGACGAAGAACAAATTATTTACTTGTATCTATTAACGGAGATTAGCTTATTTTATTTCTATTGTATTCACACACGTGTAAAAAATGTGATAAAACATTATCATCAGATAGACACAAACACATACGCATACACACGAACAAACGTTTATAATAATGATAAACGTGTCTGTTCATAATAAAATTAGAAAACTATAGAAGTGTCCATTTTCACATGCCATAGAAACAGAATAATTTTAATAGTATGAAAGAATAGTAATAAAGCTAATAAAAGAATTTTGAAAAACCTATCGAAAATTGTTTAAGATGATAAGAGGCGATATCAAGCAAATATCAACAGATTTGATTTTCTCTGTTATGCTTGTAATCTAGAACGTCAATTTACTATCTGAATCCTAACTGATCCTCAGGGTGACTAATTAGTAAGAAATCGTACTTAAATTCGCGATTAATTATTATATTGATCAAGTAAAACATGAACTATATCATATTAGTATAACTCGACAACTGTTTTCTCTGCGGAGGATTTTTGTGCATTTATAACATATATAAGAATGACACTCTTTGAATATATTTTTGTGTCAAAAAATCATATTTATCCAGGATTTATATAAAAAGTATTGAGCTAAACATTGATTACCTCTAACAGATATAGAAATACATTAATCTTCTTTTTTTTTCGAAAAGATAAAATAGCGATCTCTTTCCTCATTAAAAATTGTCCATATAAAGATATAAATCTGCACAACAACAACAAATACTAATCGTAAGTAATAATATAAATAATACTAACATAGGTATGTGTGTGAGAGAAAACAAAATCTCTCTGATTTGTTTTATTTTATATATATCTATATATCTAATTCTTGGGTCTTATTTTTGGAAAGACTACTAGTTTGAAACACATACACATGTAATTTGTTCGACATTTTGTATATTCAGCATTTCTTTTTCATCATCATTTTCATACAAAAGAGAGGAGGCGAGAGCTTTTAATAGAAATATACATAGCATCAGCAGAGCCATATCTATTTCAAACGGTAACGATTAATATATTGCTAGAAATTAAGACTAAGAATACGTTAGACATTCTTTTTTTCTTTCTACAATTTCTTGACAACAGCTGCAAAAATCAGCTATATAGATGCTTACAATTAATAATAAAAGTTGTATCATATTGTTTGTGAGATTCTTTTTAAGAACGAGAAAAAAAAGGCCTAGAGTAATCTTAGACTTGTCCATCATATGAAATCCATTTACATCGTCGTCGTGTACCAAGCGGTTTAGTGTAAAAAAGGGCATCGAGTAACTTGTACATATACACACAATGTATGCATGACGTTGATAATAAAAAAGAAAAGAAATAATACCCAAGTCTAAGATAACTTAATGAGCCATAAATATATACATTGCTGTTTGATTATCATCATATTCATAATGGCAGTGAAGAGAAAAAGATGCTTTTTCAATGAATAAAACTGCACCCTGGAATCTATTACGGACTATAGTAGTACAACAGGTGATCATAGCGTTTCTTTTGCCAATAAAATAATTCTAATGAACATCATTAGTCAATCTATGATGGAGTGTATTATTAAAAAATTTGTCAATCTTTTATTTCTCACGTCTGCACGGCGTGTCTTTTTACACTGACTGATTACCAAGAAAATAAAAACTGTCAACAATAAACAGTGATGACAAATTTTAGTATGTTAACATAACTTTTTTGGCAAATGAAGTATTAAAGATGTCATAATTGTCTCACACTTTGGCACAATTTATCTTAAAAAAGCGAAGCTTTACCTTCAGTGACGTTATTTTTATCTAAGTGAGTTGCATAGATACAGAAATTATTACGTCGACAAATTTGAAGAATATACACTGTCTGATGATAGATACATTTCATTCCCCGCCTCGATAAGTTTATCGTAACTCGAAGACAAGGATAACGACGAGAACGAGATGAGATCTACACGATAGTTGATTATAAAAAAGATATAATAACCTCGACTAAAACGCCCTGAATATTAATATCTATGTAACTGTACACTAATAGTGATAAAATTATGTGAGATGAGAAGCTAACAACGTTAATCCTTCTACTACCACTAATCCTTTAGCTATCAATCTTTCAGAAAATATCAGTCCGTTTATCTCTCACTTTAAGAGAGATTACAGCTACGATAACTGTATACTCACGTACTGTCGATGGGTAGACACAGTTTTAAGCAGTATTCATATGATGCGATTGACACTTAAACATATTAATTTCTTAGAGTCATTACACACACATTAGAGCTCATTTACTAAATCTATTAACAAAACACTTTCTATTATTAGTCTCTGAAATTTCTGTTTCCCCATATATTTCAATATTCTTGTCAACTACATCATAGACAGTACTATTTATAAAACTGCTTTTAACAATGGTCATAGACTATTGATCGGTTAAGTTTCACACACACACATCATGCAGCTAGATACTTTACGCAAAAACAAAATTTCTTGAATATTGAGTAAATTTAATAATTGTATCCTACCATATCGTCCCTATTTCAGACAAGAGCGTAATGAAATTTATTTGAACATTTTCAATAGTCTAATTTTAATACAGAAGCGAGGCTTTTTTAAACGTCTTCATATGGCTGCTATGTCTCATAATAGAAGAGAATGTCAATAACATCATTATTTCTGGTAGACAACATTTTCAGGTTTCTACTAGAATAATTTATGTACCTAAGTGTACCACGCTCAACTTCTAGATACCATCTTTAGTGTTACATTGTGACAGTTACTGCAACCAACATTTTCATAATCAAGATGTAGATCTACTACAGCTCTCATAAACAAAATTTTCTTGATGCACTTATTGGGACGTATACGAAGAAAATGATAATTCTCTTTTTTTCTCCCAATAGTGCGATTTTTTAAATCCTGTCTTCGTTATCGTTTCTGTACTTCTTCAAAATAACCTCGAAATAACATCTCATTATAACGTCCTAAAAGTCATTAATCAAGGTTTCTACATGACATAGTTCTTTCTCTGACTTGTCATATTATATGTTCATATTATTTTTATGCTATTCAACAAGTGACGATAACATTATATCTAAAAACTAATCATTTTATTAATTACTCATAAGGCAACACGTTTATATTTAGTAATTGTATTGATTAATGACTTTTTCTTTTCTATTTCTCATATAAGTCGTCGTTCGTCTTCTTACAAATATGAAAAAACACCTTATGTTTAATGACTTTTTATGTATATATATATGTATATAAATGCCATTTGTTAACATGCACAATTGAGACAGGCACTAATCATCATTAACTATGTATAGACAATGCGTTAGCAAATAATCAAACATCTAAACAAGCCGATAATATTTACAAACGAATTAGCACTGTCGCGTTGCGCTCTTAAACATAAAAGTAATTATCGCTCTATCTTTGATGATCATTTCTTTTAAGTCAAAAACAAAACAAAAATGTTAAGCATATTCAAAAACGGTTACCGTTTAATATAAATTTAATTAGTGCAAAAATCGGAATGAATTATTTAATTTGCATTCCCTAGCCAAAATACCGTTACCAAAGTTGAGTAAAGAAACTAGCCAATGGTGCAGTGTATCGCCAGTCAAACTTTTCTCGTGATCAAAATGTTAGGTAGAATTCTTACCACTATTAAACAAATGATATTACAAAAAATAATTAATTCCTTATCCATTCCTGTTTTCTTCTTAGTTAAATTCGAATTTTATCTGAATCTGGACAATATTATTTTTTTTACAAAAGATGCTTAATATCAATGAAAGATATTTACTGCGATCTGTACAATCCTTGTTGAAGGAATTAGATTATGCACTAGTACTAGCCAAAAAAAAATTAGACATACCTTGTTCTTTGTTATTTCCATTTTGATATTGTGGCGGTGTTGTAGTGTATGTTAATCGATCTAAACTATCTTGAACATTATTAACAAATTGCGTTGCTACATAACCTATATTTGGTTTTTTATCTTTATTAGCCACGCTTTGCTTTACAATTTCCACGAATTCTAAATTCACATTATCATTCGATGGTGTTGTCTCATTTTCGAATAATTTCAATAATTGTGGCTCTTTTGTTGTAAATATTGTTTCGTACGTTTCGCACATTGGTTGAATAAATAGCGATGATGGTATTTGATCACCATATTCTTCACGAACTTGACCTTGAACATTTTCCCACGATGAACATCGATTATATCTTAGTAGATCTAGAATACGTGAAGATATTTTTTGTCCAAGAACATTGTTGCTTTTTGATGTTAATAAATTTGCTTTGGAAAATACTTGTGAATGAAAATAATCGATTAATGGTTGCTTTTTATTTATAATCAACTGTTTGACTGGATCAGTGATTAGTTGTTTTCCGGTGGTTTGTAGATCGATAACAGATTTCGGTAGCTCGAGTGATATTGGAGCAGTTGTTATTTGTTGATTACTTTTAACTTGATCCGCCGTAGCTGTAATTGTACCAACGGGTGAAACCAATGTTTTCTTTTTTAATTTTGATTTTTTTTCAACAATTTTTGTTTGTTCTTGTTTACGTTCATCATCACTTGTTGTTTCACGTGGACTTGTACACGAACATAAACCACCACTACGTTTTGTCTTCTTTTTAACGATTATTGGTTCAGGCGTAGATTTGACTATTGGGGTAACCGTTGTAATCGGTTCAATATCGGATTTTTGACTAGTTGAACTGTATATACTAGGTTTAATACTGATTGTAGCGTCGATTCCTGTAAATAAAAGAAAAAAAATCGATCTTAAACAATATTGAAAAAAGAGGTTTAGGTAATTCACAATGACTTCTGTAACATCTTATCAGTAGCTTAGAGAAAAAATGTCTTACCTCTTCCTGCTAATGCTGCGTCATTGTTTACGATTGGTTTTTGTTGCTTTTGAATGTCTTGGATACCACCGGCTAATTGATCTCCTTGTTCAATCAACTGTCGAACACCATGCGTTGGTAACAGTGCCTTTTCTTTTCGTTCATCTCCAAAGTCTCCCGAAGTTACGACTTCATTATTAGGGTCATATCTTACTTCTTGTATTTCGGTAATTGTTGGACGATCAGACCATGTTGTACCGGTAGTGTTTGTCATCGCTGTTAAATAGGACGGTAAAATATGTCGTGATGATGGTAAATTGTAAATATTTTGTTGCATTGATGTTCCTGAACTGTTTGGCGGTAAGAACCTGGTCACATCATCAATACCTAATTCTCTTTTTGCGCGTTCCAAATCATGTTGATCATTGATCGTTATGGTACGCGTTATTTCTGTTACTTCGGTTTTAACAACCTTTGTTACTTTATTATGCGTCTCCGGATCTTCGGCTATTGTCTTTTTTGTTTCGATTTTCTTTTTTACTTTACATTCTAAATCTTTATCTTCTTCAACGGTTGTTATTATTTCTTCCATCATACCTTCATCATCGGATTGTAGATAATCATCATCATCGGCCAAATTATCATCAATGGATGTACCGCCTAATATTTGTTGATCTAGTTGTCGTTTCGATTTCTCTAATTCGTTATTTGCTTGTTGTTCAATAAATTCAACATTTTTATCGAATTGTTTACGTTTATTATGTTTTTGTTTAATTTTTAATTCTTTTGAACTTTCCATAGTTGAACTAATTATACTGTCTTCCGATTGGACATTTGCTTGTTGTTGTGTGAGTGTTTGTGTTGATGATAAACAAGGATCTATTGTCGAGGAAGACGTCTTGTCAACAAGAATTCTAAGAGAGATAAAAACCAGACAATCAGTAAATGGTTGAACTTCTATCAAGCGATGCCCACGCTATGAATCATCTGAGGCAAAATAGATAGCACGCAATATTTTGTAGAATCTGTTTTTCGCAAATAGTATAATGAGCATTGGGTAATGTTAGATTTTGAGAATACTTCCAGAATCTGAATGGAGAAGAGAGGGTATACTACACTCATGAAACAGCGGTTGCCAAAAATATTATGTCCGTTCTTTATTACCGTAAACAGTTTACAACTACGGTTTGTATAAGACAGTCATACATGTTTATGCTTAATTTTCTTCACAGCTGGAGTGGATAAAAATGAAGAGAAAGAGAAATACGGTTATATTTAGTAGTGCAAAGAGTCGCAGTTATTCCGAAGGAACCATTTCTCATTTACTACGCATACAGCTCTATCAACAGGGATAATTTTCAGTTAAACAGAATAATCCGTTACTTCTTTCTATTAAGAACACCAGAATCATCGATAGCTTTTCCAGTACGCTATATCATGGCTCCTTGTCATAGAAACATGGTATGACAGCAAATAAGATTCCACCAATCAATTTAAAGATTATAATAACGCTGTTTTCCAAGTAACACTGGGAAAAATTACTTAGAACGTAAATTCAGAATAACTGTTATGTGTATTGGAATATCCGATAATAGTATAATCTACTAGTCATTGTAAAGAGAGGGCGCTGAATAACGGACGTCACTGTTTCTCACTTTGAATGGCGTTTCGCAATATCTTCGTTGTGCTTCCACATCGTCAAACTCTGAAAATATTTGACTCAATGTCCGGAAGCTAAGGGTCAAAGAGTATGCCGAAGCACAAAGTGCAAAAAAGGTTGTTTGGTAACTGAAACCTTAAGAATATTTCTTTTTACGACTGTCATTTCATTTTAACAGAGCACACTGCTTGTGGAAAAAACGCATTAGTGCATCTGGAGAAAAACGTTTGTTTTCGGCAGTTTTACCGTGCCTTAAATACATTGTAAAAAAATTGTAATCAATAATTATCCATTTAAAATAAAATTGAGTTTAATCTTAATCTTAAGTGACTAATCTACTAAATGCACTTAGATTACATTAGTGATTTGATTAAATGCCGAGTCTTTTGCAACGTATTTAAGGCAAGGTAAAACTGCCGAAAAAAACCGTTTAAAATTCATGAAAGAAAGCACTTTGCTTTTGTTGACCGTTAGATCATTATAGTGTTGGCTAAGACACTGAGAAAAAGAGATGCGCTTGTAGTCGTATGAAAGCAGAAGCTATACTGTTTAAGGTTCTAATACCACAGAAGACGTATCAGTTCTTTTTATTATCTGCCTGAACGTCTCCAAAAAGTTCTTTAATGCTTTGCATTCTGTTCTGATGACTGGAGGCGATTTCGAGAGGTTGAATAAGTGTGAAAATATCCAATGTCTACAAAGAATAAGAATATTTTCTTACAGACAGAAGCTCTAGTTACGACAGTTAACACTTTTCTTTAGCTTCGATTTTTCAATGAGCTGAAAAGTAATATTCAGCTCAAGGATCTCATGTTTTACTATTTCATCATTCAATTGGTGTAGTTCCAAGTGAGAAATCATCAAATATGAAAATGATTTCTTATAGTCTCTTTTTTTGTGTACTTCATCAGCTCTTAAGTATGAGAGAGAGAAAAAGAATTTTAGCTATTAATTTGATTGACTACTACTAGAAAATGTATATAAGATTGTATGCATGGACACACTCTAGAATAGAGAGAATAGGGACAACATAAAAGAAAAGAATAAAAGAAACCGATTTGGTGGTTGTTTAGGTATGTATAGAAATGTTTCAAGAAAACTTAGAAAATCATTTTAAAAGTCCCCAACTCTTTATATACACAAATAATGACAAATATTACATCATTAATAACAACAATTACTACTCAAAAAATCGAAGAAAAAATATTATTACCATTTTCAACATAATAAAGAATAAGAGAGCCAATATACCTAATATTACAGCATGGCACTTGAAATTTTTTTTATATATAATCAATTTTGACCCAGGAAATGGATATATATATATATATATGTCACCAATGTAAAAGTTGCAAAACACATCGAGGTTCTATTTTTGTAGTTAATTTTTTGTAAACAGTGGTGGCACTTGAATCGATGTTTAAAGATTTTTTTCTTTTGATAGTAATATTATTTTTTTTTTGAAAAGAAAAAGTGTTTTTTTATTCCTGCAAGCAGCACATCAACTTAACATATTTCTAAATAATTATCCTAACAAATGCAAAGTTTTAGAGACTTACACTTTTATAGGCAAACCTTTTATATCTATACTGAAGAACAAAAACAACTTTTAGTTTTTCATAACTTTCTGATATATAACTAGCGCCTTGACAAATTGTGACAGCTGCTCTAATTTTAAAGATACAGAAATTGATGCTCGATTATTGTTATGAGTATGAAAATGTATAAAAAAAACGTTTTAACGTGTAGTTAAATTAAATTCTTCGAATAATGGTACAGTATTTCAGTGTAATTACAATTAAATAGAAGCACAAAAATGCATTTCTGTAGTTTACATACACAACAAAAGTGCTTATATGGAAAAGAAAGTTGTTTTCTCATAAACTATGATATTTTAACGCAAATTTTTTACATCAAAAGCGAAATTAAACAATGTTGAATCAGTAACTATTTGTTATGTTACTAGAGGAACCATATTTCATTTAATTTTATACATCATTAATTAACATACATCATTAATTTTCAAAAGCGCACTTATTTCCAAAGATATGCTTCAAATCTGTCACAATTGTGTTTTCAAAAACAAAGGTTTTGAAAATGAAAAACACTTGAAACAATTATATCCTTCTAGATATTTTAAATAATAAATCTTACCTGAATCGTTTTTTCCTCATAACATACGGCATTAACTGTTTATGAGTTTTAGGTGTTAATAACAGAGTATACGATCCATTTCTTTCGACAACTAAATCTACACCGTTTAAATGTACGCGATTTTGTAAATTATCATCGACATAAAATGGTGACGATTGAACAAGGCGAGCAGTTTTTGCTGCTGAATTTTTTGATTTTGATGAAATGACATGAGGATTTTCATCTAATGGTGATTGTTGAACTAATAAACGAGCATTCGAACAGCCCATATTGTTTAGATAAATTTTTATAAGCAATATAACACAGTTGCTTCTTAATAATATAGCATCTTTTTTTATTTTAATAAAGTCTTTTTTTTTGTATAGCACACAAAAATAAAATTTGTCGTTGTTGTGTGTCACAAATTATTATTCTATACTAGGTATATAGAGAGTGAAAGAGGTGTATGATTTTCGGGCTCTGCAACACATAACAAAAACATAATACAGAAGGTTTCATAAAAAAAAAAAAAAGAAAAAAATAGAATAGAAAGGGAAGAAGAAGAAGAAAGAGCAGACATACAATTTTGAATGTCAAACGGAACTTTTTCTTCTTTTTTTAAAAAAGAATTATTTGAACAAACGGTCCTCTGTGTGCATATATGAATGTTGAGTGTCTGTATGATTCGGAGTTTAAAAAAAATAGAGATGTGTGTGTATGTGTGCATGTGTAGATTGATGTAAAAACATTAGAAGATTGTTATCCCGCAAGCAATTTGCACGAGAACATTGAGATATATATATAGAGAGAGAGAGAGAGAAAAAGAGAGATGTATATATGTAAAAATTAAGAGCAGAAATTTTTTTTTGAAAAGAAATATATATATAGACTATATATAAAGGAAAAAACTCGGAAAAGAAAACGTCAATATATTGTCATATGTACTCGTGCTATAGAGTAGAGAAGAAAACGAATGATGCGACTTTATTTTTGGGATAAAGAGAGAGAGAATAAAAGAAGAAGAAGAATATGAAATAAGAGGCGAGAGTAAGATGATGGCGGTGACGATGATGATTGCGGTGATTATGCCGTTATATTAATATTTTGAGCTATTAAAAAAAACCAACAAAATCAAAAGAAACGACAAAAAGAAAAAAAAATTTTTTTTTTATCCTAGTCTATATACACAAGTAGTTTTCTCGACGTATACCATAGAAATGTATCTACTTATTTTCAACAAAAAGAAGAAAAAATACTAGAAGAACTAATTTTTTTTTCCAGATGACAATTTTTTTGTTTTTTACTAGGTATGAGGTGAACAAATTGCTCACCTTTTCCTGTATGTACTCTATATTGAGAAAAAGAGTAATTAAACCATTCGGATAGAGAAAATAAGACCTTATTTTCTCAAATTTTGTTAACTATCAGGAAATAAGATAGCTGTAAACTAATTGAACTTCCTAGTTCCGGTCTTTTCCAATAAAAAAAAGAGAAAAATGTCTGCGTGTTAACAAACGTTTAGGTCATTCTATCATTTTGAAATTTAAGACATATTATGCTGAGAAATGACGACGCGTTTCCTGTTGTCTTCGAAAGAAACATAGTTTAACCTCATCAAATGCAACAGATTGCTCTTAAAACCGCTTCGGACTATTTGGAATTTTGTTCTATTTCAGTCTTCTCTTTCTCTTTACAGTTTAATCAATAATGAAAGCAAAAGAGTTTGATGTGCGATATTAAGTTACCACTAAAATAGGTAATATAAGAACATGATTGTAAATTTAATATTAATGTAAGTCATTAATTTTATTTGGGAATCCATGATAGTTTTTTCCTTCCCATTGTAAAAAATATATTTTCTCTTCTTTTACATGGAAAAAGGAGAACCACAGAACAATATACTTTTCCAATATATATTTTTTTATTGGGAAATTGATTTTTTTCTCCATTTGCCTTTAAGAAAAACAGCTGTCGAAAAAAAATATTGAAATGACAAAAATAATGAACATCTGCAAATGGAGAGAGTATCTTGGGACACCAATTTTTCTATAAAACGACAAGTGTGTGTGTGTGTGTATGTGTGTACATTTACATTTACTGTTCTGTCATTGAATAATGTCCTTGTCGAAAATAGACAATGGATTGATATTTTATATAAATCAAATGTTGTTTTGTCTTTAATTGATTTCTTTCTCTCTATTTTCTCTTATATTAATAATTGACAATATTATACTATCTTCCTCTCTCTCTCTCTCTCAATCTCTCTTTATCTCTCTAACGTGCTGTGTTGAGTCTTTGTACGTATCTGATAATCGAATTGTTGAACATAGCGAAAAGAAAACTAAGGAATTTTATGCGTGTGAAAGATATGAACATACAGATTCAAAAGAATTTTTTTGTTTTTAGATTTTATACGACACTCTACATGATTCCCATATTATTTGGAATAATTTTTTTGACATCTCATAAGATATCTACAGTTATTATAAGCATACACACATACATTTGTATTAGTAAGATAAACAGACTAGATAACTAACACAATTTCAGAGTAGTATAACTTTAATTACTTTTTCTCATAATGATGACAATAAAAGAAGAAGAAGAAGAATAACAATAATAGTAGTAATGAGAAATATGTATTTAACGAGAAAAGATATAATGTATTTAAGCTTATTCAGATGTAGTTAGACTAAAGAAAAAACATTGGCATCACGATAATTATGAACAATCAAAAATTTTTTTGGCACAAATTGTCACTCTTCTTACATATACCTACATAAAGTCAAATCAAGTGAGAAACAAATTTGTTGTTTATTTTGGGAACAAAGTTGGTATTTTGTTTTGATTGGATAGAATACACTTATTTCGCGAAAAGAGAAAGAGAGAGTAAGAGTGAAGAAATAGAACCTTGACTATCTTGTATTATAAACAATAGTTATTACTATTTAAACATTATAGGAAGTAGAAATAGTAACAAGGACAAAAAACTATTCATGTCATCAGCATACGATGATGATGATGATGATGATGATGATGATGCTGACAAATCAATAATACCATTGAGAAGAGCTGTTGATAAATCTCATCCTAACATAATGCCCGTTGAATGGCAGGTGATAGAATATGATGTATTTGATTGTAAGGACAAAAAGACAAGTCAACTTTTTTCTATTCTTTTCCCATTAAAAGAGGACTTAAACACAGATACAGTTAACTCTGCTGAACTAAAATATCGATTCTTGCGTGTCAAGAAAAAGTTGTTGTTTTCGCTCATGAAACTAATCTTAATCTTGATTTATTATTTCAATTCTTTATTTAACACGAAACAAAAACGCTAAAATAATCGTCTTATCAATATATTGGATCGTTTTTCTTTTATTGGCAAACATATTGAGATGATACAAAAGCAATCTTCTTTTTCTTTCTAAACATGAAGTGACTTATTTTTTTATCTTGTCAGTTTCTCTCTCGCTCTCCCACATACATACACACATAAAACAACAACAATATGCAATTTTTAAGAAACACTTGAATTTGTTACGTGACACACAGCTTGAATTATTGTTTTTCGGTTTTTTGTAAGTACACAGAGATCATAAAGTTACATAAGATATGTTGATTCCTCTTTAAAAAAGTTGCTCTTCATATGTATGAGGTAAATATGACATTTAAAATACATCATAGACGCCATTTTTGATACACTGCAGTCATTATAGTATTCGCATATTATTATACAACATTCACTTTTGAAAGCGGCGAAGAGAAAATGCAATCGGAACCTGCCACTATCCAATAATGTTTGACAAAATAGTGTAATATAGAGCTGTAATATTATAGTGTTGAAAAGCTTATGTACCATATCACGGTCAAAATTATGAATAAGGCCTTGTCTGATAACAAAGGACTTTTCCAACTGTCGCCTTGCTCTTCAGATGACTATGTAAACGAAAAAAGTTTTCTATACACTCCTTTTTCTATATTCTCCTTCAATTCAGCCACTCATTTTCGATTACTATTAATATTTGGAAAAAAGATCAATTGAAGTATCTAACAGCTGTAAGCTAACGAGTTGGAGTTATGCAATATTTTTTCGATATATACTTTTATTCAGCTACAATAATCTCCCAAATGTGAACACATTTTCTTGTTGCATTTATGACACATTTATATTCGAAAAACGTTCGCGTTTGCTGGAATAATAGAAAACAGTATATGCACACTATTAAATCAATTACATTCAATATTTTCTCTCTTCCTGAAAGATATAATGAGAGAAACAGTATGTTTAGTTTTATCTTCTCCCACATACTGTCACAATTTCTATAAATACAGATCGGAAGTCATTTTGTGAATATAGACATCAACCGTGAACGAGGGACATGTTCAAAAGCTGAACTATCCATCATTTAAATTATCAGTTAGAGACATGATAGACGTTAACTTCAACCAGATGTCCTAAAGTTAACATCACTCCGCTTTCCTTGTCAAAGAAAAATGAATGTTCATTCTATTTTTTGGTTGAGTGAAGGGGGCGGAGGTGTTCAGAGAGTGACTGTTCATTAAAAACACGACAAAAGACCATTTGTCAACGTGAAACAGATGGCGGGCTATCTGTTTGTTGGTTGTATGAACAATAAAAGAATGAGCGAAAAAAATTTCAGGGTGTTTAATGAATTATAGTGACAAAACAGTGAGAAAAGTTGAAATGTCACTGTTATATTGTATTCAAAATATGAACGATACAAATTTGATTGCATTTTAGATGTCAAAAATGGGATTTTACTTTAGATGATTGATTTTAGAGGTTAACGATTTATAGCTGCGGGATATAATTAACAATATGGGGTCAGTCATTGGTTCACTGGAATATAAAACCAAGTCAAAAACATAGAAGAAAAATATTGGTGTACCTAATGCTAGCGACATACTTAAAAATTGGTTGATAAGAAAATCTTTTTTAGAACTAGTAAGAGCCAGAAAGAAGATGTATGTAAACTTTTAAAATCTAGGATGTTCTATGGGAGATGCAAAGATTCAAAGTTAGTTGCTTGATAAACGTAGATGAGTCATACCAATATTGATATTAAGAAGTGTAATATTCTATAATCATACTGTATCCGATTTTAAAGATAAAAGAGGTTAGATGTTGGAACTGGGCGATTTGTGTCTGAATTTTTGAGAAAGAAAATAACGCATTATCGTCGAATATCTAAAATGATTCTTAAAAGGTTAGGATATATTAGTACTTCTTCAAAAACTACTTCACTTCTTATGTCTGAAATTCGTTATCCATTGATTTAACTACATATATTTCTTTGTCCTATAATCTACAGCATGATGTAACATCAAAAAAAAGAAGACAACCGTTTTAGATTAAAGGACAAATAAAATAATTGCAGACACCGTATCAAGAGAATATGTGCATTTTAGGTTCTACACAGTAAATTTATTTTATTTATTTCATAAATTTTCAATGTATTCTTACCCAATCAAACTAATCCTAATCTTATTGTATATCAAAAGTACAATTCTTCATACTCGTCGCTTTTACTACAGAGGTCGACATAACTTATCTGAACGTTAGTAGTAGAGGGCACTATCAATCGAATAATTTGTAGAAAGAATGTGTTGACATGATTAATTCAAAAACGATGATCTGCTTATTAGAAAATGATTGACGAACAAAATGATAATGGAAAAACAATTAATTGCAAAATATTAACGGAATAATAACCTCTACTTAATGATTTTTTCGCTTGTATTTCAGTGTCCGATTTTATCAAATGTCTTAAATCTCAATTACTGATGATACAACGATAAGATCAACCTTTTATGTTAATAACCAAAATTAATTTTTCTTCTACGTCAAATACCTGGAAATGGATTAAAGAAACGGGCCCAGATGGAAGCAAGGTACATTCAAGAGATTTACATAGCTTTATCATAAAAGAACGTAAGAAAGTAAGTTGTTGATATTTTCAATTAATCCTAATCTTTCTCTCATATTCAATGATATGTTTTATAACACCACGAACAAACAACAATTTTTCCTCCTCAAAATGATGTTGACATCCTACCTGTATACATAGATACTTGAACTTTTCACTTGTAAATACATAAGAGAAAGAACAAACAATCAAAAAGATTAAGATTTGTTAAGAACAAAAATAAATGAAATAATGAGATCAATTGAGACAGATGATGTAAAACAAAAATCCAATCAAGTCAATTGTTTATTCGATAACAAAGACTGCATTTTTTTAAGGCATAAATGACTAAAATCATTCATTGTTTAACTAAGTCTAATGTATTAGCTTTAGACTGCTCATATATAAGCTCTTCAAAATATCAAATTCAATCATATTTTATACTAAATTCATGAAACACTCAGTATTCTGAAAAGATAGATTTTCGATGATAAATTACGTAAAAAAGAGCACTGTATCATAATAAAATGGTACCATTGAATACTGAAATATGAAACTTAATACTTTTCTTTTATGAAATTCTTACTTATAATATTTCAAACGACGAGGAATGTTGTTGAAAATAATGCGTTCGAACTTACCATTTTTCATGTACAAGTAAAAAAAGCCTTATGTGTGATCGAATGTGATCATTTGTCACAACATTTTTTTTATAGATGTAACGAAAATCACACTTCCAAAAAAATATATCAAACGCATATAATACAATTTTTATAGCTTCCATATGTCAACACATAGGATTGATTGAACACTATCCGATAAAAAGAGAAGACTTTTTTCCTTTCTATTTTAAATGATTCTTTTTTTTTTTTCAACTTTCACTAACAGAATACAATAGCAAGCAAGTTGGTGCACGTACGTTAACTTCAAAAAAACACAACAGAATGCTGTGTAGCTCCAGGAAATGACGCTCTAATGGCAGTTTGTAAATATATCATACATAATACTAATTCAGCGTAGTTTAATATAATATGAGGGATGATGTTTAGAAAAAAAATCTGCCTTAGATTAGAATAATTAATTAATTTTATATCTAGCCGTAATACCAAAAAATGATTACGTGTATGTTATTTTTTCATCTATTGTTTTATGAAACAAGGTTACAAATTTAGCCATTATTTATGTACGCATGTGTACAACTACAGCAGAGCTGTTGGCTGAACAAAGAAATCATAATAAAATATAATGAACTTATTATTTAGTACTGGTTATTGAATAACCATAAAAAAAAAAAGAGCTTACAAATTAGATCAATGATCTATTTACCAAACTTACTGTACATAGTGATAGATTTAGGATGCTAGCGACTGCCAGCACCGGAATTTTTGATTTCATACTCTTATGACTCTCCTTCTGGTGCAACGTGCCGACAGCGAAAGAAGTAGAAATCGTATTGTCTCCTCCAAGTAAAGTTGCTAAACTTGCTCTTTTGTAAAAATTCGTCAGCACCGAAAAGTTTTTCTAGCTTCGCCAGTGACTGAACATGTATATGACATCTTTCACGGAAATAACGAAGGCTGTGTTTTTTAGAACACTGTAAACCCACTTTCAGTCATAGCAGACTGACATAGAATCTATTAAAAATTCCATTATTTCATTTACATAAATTTTAACTTTTACTTTTCTTTAGCTTCTTCTGAACTCATGAGAATAACGCCACAAAAACGCAGACTATACGTACAGGTCTTCAGCCTCAATAAGAAAGATAAAAGTTTGTGTTGTGCTCTTTTTGTTATTAGCGCACAGCTATTCTAAGCAATATGTTATTTTCACTTAAAATCATGACAAAATTTATTCAAATACCATACCGCGTTATAAATGCATAAAAAATGCAAACAATGATAATAATTTGAATCAATCGAGTGAAAATATGTTGTTGGTTTATTTTATGAATGGATGTCGCGTATGCACATTACTGAATTCTACGGCATATATTCACGATGAGAACACTATTAGTAGTAAAAACATGGAAATATGTCTGTATTCAGAACGCAAAAGAAAAAATACGATATATGGATGACATTACTAACAGAATAACAATATACACAACATGCTTATCGATGATATAGACTTAGTCGGCGTATAATCATTATCAGAGAGGTACGCGACGTCACAAGCTTTTGTCAATTTTTTTCTTCTTTCTTCTCAACAATAGCAACTATCCTCTTTATTTCTCTCTCTCTCTCTCTGTCTACTGATATCAAGGAATAGCGCAATAGTGTACTTTACCTATATTATGATCACCAGTAGTTTACTATTAACAACGATGTACATATATACATTTAAAAACAAAACAATAGAAGAAGAAAAGTTATGTTTATGCGACTTTTTTGTCGGCATTTAACATGTGTCATTCAGATGAATAAACAACTTTCAATACGTACTCTGTAGATGTACACATGCAGATCATAGAATCTCATCCATTGAATGAAATTGGATTAAAAAAAGAACAGTTGAGATGAAAAGTGAAAGAAAAGAAGAGAAAAAAACAGTTACGACATATTTTTTTACTATGTATGATGATACCAAAATCAAAAGACTAAAATAACTAACTGTACGAACGAATCTAGTGTCGATATTTGATTGGTTAAACGAAAGATCTTTTTTTATAAAAACTACTTGATTGCTATACTGTAGGTTTAGATCTTACCTCTCATTTTCGTCAAATAATAATTTCATCAAATAGACTTTGATAAAAAAATATTTCTAATTTGAAAATATTCCACAAGAGTAAATCGATCGAAAAGGATTAGAACTTGAGGTTAAGTATGTCACTATCAAATATATTTTGTGCATATATGTGTTTTTAATTGTATCTTATGTAGTTCCATCCTATTTCGGGTTAATTGTGCCCATAACTCACAATATTACAGAAGAAAGGATACATTGATCCATCTTTTATTTTTTATCTTTACGTAATGATGATAAAGATAATATAATAGGTCATAACTATTCGAATAGACTGACTCTATATTTTATTAACAACAGAAAGCACTCAAGTGATGACAAACACTATTATTATTATTTCAATGATTAAATTAAATGCTTACAATGAATACTATATTATTTTGCACTTGACCCGTGTGTTCTCTAATCGCTTTAAATATCACATCCAGCTGTTAATATAAAAGCAAAACACTTCAAAAATTTGTTATGAAGCACTTGTTTTAGATTTTCATTATTTTATTTACATTATGAAAAAATTATGTGACGAAATATGATCCCGATTTTTTAAAAATATTTGTTATTTTTTTAGTTCATATTACTGATCTATTGATTAAAATGTTCACATTCTGCCGATTGATTAACATTATAGAAATAGTACTAACCATTGAATTCGCTCTTCAATTCTATTTTTTCATCATATGCAAACGTTTTTCAATGAATTTTTATGACATTATTCATATTTTTTTCAAAACTGTAAATGATTTTAAATCATATTCAAATATTCAATCATTATAGGTAAACTATTCTTAAATACAATATAAATTGTACAAAATCCTTCATTGTCACAAATTTAGAGATAATAGGTATCGAGCTGCATTGTTTACATTTTTCTATCAATGGAATTGAGAGTGACAAACTAATCTTTTCAATAAAGTCAGACTTGGAAAATAGTACATCAGACCATTCAAAATATCAAAATATCAAAATTTGTATGCAAAATTTAGCTTTCTTCAGCTTAGAATATGAGGTTAGGTAGAAACGTTACTTGTCATTTGACTATCGCTTTCTGCTCTCGAGGGACACCAGATGTCTACGTCTTTGATATAAGCTTTATTCTGTCAGAATAGAAGCGAAAAAATATTCCATTATAGTATTCTAAACTAAAACTATCAAAAAACGCAAAATCAATTTTATGCGAATAGAGAGATTCGAACGTATGAACTTAGCTTTGCAGTAAACTGCAAAACTAAATCTATTCTTCGGTGTCTATATTCTGTACAACGATTGAAGTTTTGTAATCAACTCGTCTATGTCTTTTCTTCTACTAAAAAAGTAACAATGGCACATAACATAATCATCGATCAAAATTACGTCAGACACATTTCTAGAGCATTTTACTAGCATATATTGTTGTTTCTCTTCTTTTGGGAATACATACTGAAAATAAGGCATCTGACCATGTTGTCAAAATTTCTAGTTTTCTCCTGAAAACGGAGAGTTGGACGAGGTTATGTCCGTATGTTCTTCTTTCCTTCTCTACACCTCGAGCGTGTTTTTCTGCCCATCAATCTCGATAATTTCAAGTCATAGAAACTGGGACAAAAAAGAGAATATAAAACTCACACTGAATATGACACATTCGATGTTGTTTTTGCGTTACCTTTTTAGTTTTCTCAGGTATATGCCCTAAACAGGGTCATTCAAAAGTTGGGACTTCGAAACTTTTCACAATCGAGATAAGTAACACGCGATTAATTATAGTGTGAAAGAGAAGTAGGGAATGTTATACATAAAGATAGAGAACGCTTGCCGTCAATAGCATGAGTGCAGTAGAGACTTATTAAGATTCGTATTCTCTTCTTAATATTTACAATTTCGTTTGTCTTACTTGCTTCTCACAAGCGTTCACTCAGTCGGCTTTCAATCTTCGCAGAGCGCAGTTGGCATCTAGTTCATTTTGCTCCTTCAAATGGTATGTTGCGCATTTTTGGTGAGAGAAAATATTCGACCAAACAGATAGTTACTATGCCTAAATGATCTTTTGAAAAATCGTGAAGACAATTCGAAAAAATCTTGTATTAATACAATAATGAGATGTATTCGATGACGAAACCCAGATCTCACCATGATCTTTCGTTTCACTATTACAAAACGGGATTTCGAAACTTTTCTCTATAGGAAAACGATATTTAGTTTTTAATTTTCCAAAACCTTCATTTTGTTTTCCAAAACGGTTGATAGAGGTTTTATAGTTAAGGAAATGTACAATCCATTGGAACTTTTGAAAATAATTAGAAAGTAATGCAAACTAATTTAAAAAGTCTTGTATTAAATTAGTGTGCATTCATTTTTTTCTGATTAAAAATCAATTCAAATCAATGGAATTTTAACCAGTTCGAATTAATTTATCAAGTTAAATAGATTTGAATTGATTTTTAATCAGAAAAAAATGAATGCACACTAATTTAATACAAGACTTTTTAAATTAGTTTGTATTAATTTCTAATTATTTCCAAAAGTTCCAATGGGAAAACCGTTTCTCAAGAACCAAAAGCCGTTTTGTGTAGAAGCAAAGTTCAGAAGCCCTTTTGGTGTTTGAGAAAAAAAAGTTTTTTCTAGAGCGTGCGAGATAATTGGACAACAAAAATTTTCTTCCATCGCACATACAAATTTGCATTATCTCACATGGACTCAAATCAGTTTTTTCATGACTTTCTCTTCTGCTGGTTAATTATCTGTTTATTTTTTTCTGGTTGACAACACTACTCTTAATTCAAAGAAAAAAAGAAGAGTTGTCCGTAGAAGAAAAAAGTAGCATTTTTTCAAAGGAATGTTCCTACTTTATTCATTATCAAAAGCTTATAAGCTTTTCTGTACAATAATCATGTACTTTGTCTCTTATTTCCAGTAATCCTAAGATGTTGACAATGTTCCAACTTCCTCTTTATCAGTACTGCATACGGAAACAGAGTGAGGGATAAAACTATATATGACTTACGGTTTGATCTTGGCTTTTTCCACGTTGAATTAAGTCTTGTTCTACTTCTACAAAAAAAAAAAATAAATATCTTTAGACATGGTGAATAACGTAACATTCCAAGAATAATGTCGTTACACGACGAAATGAGGGCGCTATCAGGCAGAGAAAAGGCTTAGTCACCGCTTTCGCACGATTTATACGTGATAAGAAACTATGTAAAATAAGCTTTGCAATTCTCCTACACAGTGTTTTGTTGAAGGCCCACCCCCACCCAAAAATCCATTTCTGCTTACGAGCATCCGATCTGTGAGGTAGGATGACCTCACAGTAAAAATTTCAGCCCGAAATATTAAACCTATCAAGAGCTAACTCACAATTAAGGTCCAAAAATGGGTCTTCGTCCGTCCCAGATTTCTCTGCCATTTTTTACGTTAGAGAGCTCGGGTTGGTTTTAAAATGTAGCTAAGATGTAGGGCTACAACTTAATAGGGGTCGATTTTTTAATTTCTCTGTAGTTCATTTTTTATAGAACTTTTACGTCATGATATGAAATTACGGGGGTGTAGGATCTCAAACATTTTCTCGTCAATGACGTCAATTCTGAAATCGAAGAATCGGGCTCTGTTAAGTTGTAGTGTCAGACTTTAGCTATGATTTAAAACAAACCCGAGCTTTCTAGCTTTCAAAATGGCGGAGAAATCTGGAATGCACGAAAACGTAAAAGTAAAAAATCTCATTTTGAGAAAAACGCAAAATACTTTTTACAAGTGTATTTCATAACTATTCATTGAGTAATAATGTTTTTTACCCATCGTAAACAGAATAAATTATAGTGCATTCGATAGCGCAAGTGATGCTCTATCACATGCACTATCAAACAAAAAATCGAAAAGTTTGACGAAAGTCGACCTTTTTTGGGTGGGGGGTGGGCCTTAAAATCACATAATCTTCCTCTTTTTTAACGTATTATAGTAGCTTATCCTGATTCTTCGTCCTTACCTCTTTTTGATCATTTTTTTATGCAAAATCGAAGACCTTTCAAAATGCCATTGCATAAAAGAAGCAGCCTTCCTCTGCTTTCACATATTACAATATTGAGAGGAAGTATCAGATAAATTCGAAAGTTCCTTCATCCTCTCACACTGAAAAAGAAACCTGATGTTTTGCTTACGCTTACCTAACACGCTTTTCAAGTGGTGTTTGGAATATTAGGTTTTCCAATATGAAAAGTTCTGTGAGAATCCACATTTTTTGATTAAACAAACTCGATATGTTCGATGGGCAAAATTCAGCAACGACATTAGAACACCTTTGAAAACAGTATGGAGTATCTACCATATAAAATTCTCCTTAATTTCACAAAATTCTAGGAAGATCGTAATAGTCGTAGTAGACACTTCTTGAAAAACTATATCAGATAAGTATGAGCAACTATACGTCAATTTTTTTTCCAGTGGCCTAACTGAAGGATCTATTTTCGAATTAGCGATGTCAACTAAATTAAAAAAAAGCGAAAGAAACTTAACTAAAGAGGAGACATGTGAGGGACTTTTTTCTTACGCACGAAGGCAAGACAAAACACATTATTTATTGTACAATGTCATTAAGAAAATTGAAATGAAAACGTAATGAAAAAGTCAAAAGTCTATTGGAAATAGTTAGAAGAAAGTCTTGCAAAGGGGACACTGGGTAAAACAAATCTGAAAAGTGTTCCTCGTATGGGAAGACATTTGGAAACCTCGTTTCGAGTTCATCTGATACTTCCTCTCAATATTGTAATATGTTAAAGAAGAGAGCAGCCATATCCTCGAGATTCTATTAGATTATACATAAAGGACCGATCAAAAAGAGGATGAAGAATCCAGATAAAGTATCTTCGGGTGAGAGGCCATGGAAAGAGTTACCCGAAAATGATCTTGACCGCCGAGATCCTTCTATACCATAAACTACGTTTCCACTCAAGGTTATGTGAGTTTCAACTAAACATGTCTTTAACATGAAACTCCGAGTATTGTGGAGGGTCAGGTACAGTTAGATTTATCCTTCTGTTATTTATTATCAGTAATACATTGCTCTACATTTGATGTTTTCTATAGGAATACGTTTTTATAAAGGATTTAGAACAATTCTTAGCCTTTCTATACATATTGCATGCGCATTTCAATCTGTCGCTCGATTAATTTTTTACAGAGGATTTTGTTGTTTTATTTTGTTATCCTTCGCGATTGGATGCTGAATAATATTATTAACTATCTGATTAACTGTGCTTACATAATCTATTTACCTTGATTTTGTTAAAAAAGTTTTTATTCGTGTCGTTATTGCTGTCAACTGTAATAAACACACTAGAAATATTAATTGATATAATAATTTTTTTTCCTAGCCTTAAAATTACACACGATACAGTCGATTGATAACGGAAATAAAAGTAAAAAATATATCGGCGTATGTGTATGAATGACGTAGAATATAATAATCAAGGTTACAGCTAATTATAAATTAAAGTTGCTCCTTGAATTGTATTAAAAAAGGTAGATACGATGACGAATTCTTTATTATGTAGAACAAGACTTGAATTGGATTTGTGTATAAATCATATACGAATTGTAAATTTTAGTTAACAATTATGCCAAGGTCGATTAGTTGCCAATTTGAACTAAAATGAAACGAAAATAAACGGATGTTAGTTTCACTCGTAATAAGGATAAAAACAAAGTATATTCAGCTCTGGGCAGTAATCTCAAATAATAACGGTAATAAAATACTTTAAGATATTTCGACTGATATTTCACTAATTTAGACGCTTGGTATGCAAAAGGTGATAGTAAAAATATTTAATTATGAATCAAAATCATATGTAAAGAAAATTTCTTCAAGAACTACCAGAGTCGAGATAAATCGCATGTTTTGAACTACAACTGGCCAAACACAGGGGAAACTTTTTGAGGGAAAATTTTTTCTTTTAGTCTTTAGAAACCATCAATGGATAGGATCCAACGTGGTTCTTATAACGCTTGTATTGAATATACGGTGTTTGAAGGGTGGATTGTAGCCTTAGGAATATGCTGCCCAATAACTGTATAATCCTACCTTGTCGACAACATTCTTATTAATTCACTTTCTGACTAGTTTTTACTATAGCTATTTTTTATTATTCACTCATGCTAATTTTTTTGACTAAAAAGTAACAAATCTAATCATTTTTTCGTCACGGATCAGTGATTCAATATTTATACAAGAATGCATGGGAAAAACAAATGTTAATTAATGATACCAAGAAACAAAAACCAGTAACAACACCCTGGTAGTAAGCAGTCCAAGGTACCCTCTTTATACCCTCTTTTCTTGGTTCTGTGAAGTCGGAAATATTCTTATTCATATTTTAAAATACCCTTTGAGTATTTCAAGGTACCTCGGGGTACCCTACAATACTCAAAGGGCATTTTAAAACATGAATAAGAATATTTCCGACTTCACAGAACCAAAAACATCTACATTTAGTCACTGATAACGGGTGACGCATAAAGAATGAGCATCTCAGTATTTTGTGAATATCTTCCTCAGTTTCGATACTCTGACTTGATTTTCTTTTCAAAAGATAGCCCGTAGAATTCTCTACAAAATCCAATAGAAAGAGCTCTTCAAAAGGATAACTGGAAAACCATATCTGGCCAGCAATGCTATACTACAGAAGGTCCACTTCCGAAAGCACTTTTATACAAAACTAATTATTTCTCTTTTTCTGACTAAACAGATTTCAGGCCATTCTAAAGCAAGTTTCCTATGTATTTAGGTGTACTCTTTCTAACAGAGTTCAAAAAAGATCTTCAGATAAGTCTGACAGGTTGCAATGGTCAATGTTCTTGAAAAGACGAGGTGGAACCACTGATCATTCTCCTTAGTCGTACCAGTTATTACAGAAAAGAGCCTTTGCAACAGTTTGCTCGGGTAAAAATGAAAGAAATTATACTTTCTTTCAATTTGGTAATAAATCTAAATACGTATTAAATGTATATTTGATTTAACTAAATCAAAATTTTGATGAACCTCAATAAAACGTGAATAAGGAAAGCACAAACGAAATGTTTTGTTCGGATAGATTTACAGTATACCAAAAAAGTATTCGGTCAACTGATAAAGCTTTTCATGGACTGACGTATTCAGTTTTTCTGCATGTGGTCAAAGAGCGACGCAAACTTACAAAAACCAGAAACAGTAGCTTGAAAGTGGACGTTTTTGTAGTATAGCATTGCTGGTCAGATATGGTTTTCCAGTTATCATTTTGAAGAGCTCTTTCTATTGGATTTTGTGGAGAATTCTACGGGCTATCTTTTGAAAAAAAATCAAGTCAGAGTATCGAAAACTGCGAGAGATATTCAGAAAATACTGAGATGCTCATTCTTTATGCGCCACCCGTTAGAAACCAATTCTGGTTTTCCGGGATTGAAATACCCTTTTTGGTTTTGTAGGATACCCTTTTTTTTTAGAGCCGATGGTACAAATGATTTTTCGAAATAAGAAAAAATCTTTCGAATTATTTGTCTCATAGTTTAATGATTTCTATGTGGTAGCACATAAATATTTATCCTTTACAACAATCAGTATGCACACGCAACTGTCCAAACACCAACCTAGACTCGCTCACTAACGGAAAAATGTTCAGAGAAAGAAGAGACAGTTTTTTCATTTCTGGAAGAAAATTTCATTTTCTGATATCCCATTCAAAACACGGCTTAAAAAGTTCGATGCTTTAATGAGAAATTATTGTATCAGCAATAACAGTATTCAGTATAACTCGCGTTTCTCAAAGATAAATTCTCATTAGAAAAATCGCGTGTTTTATGTATTTAACGGAACAATGATCTTTTTTTTCCCGTAATAGTTCATATCTGTTTACAGAAAAAAGAATGTAAAGTGTAAAGCAAAGACCAGTCAGTACGAATCAGAGTTGTAACCGGTTGAGAATTTTCAAACCGGTCCCGTTTAAAAAGCTTTTTAAACCGATAAAAATCCGCCGGTTCATTAATTTTTTTAACCGGTGAAAATCAGTGGTTTTAAAGAAATTCGTTTTTCTCAATTTGCACGAATTTTTACGATTCTTTCCAGAAGGGAGATTATGTCGCAGCTGTTAAAATTCGTAAGATTTTGTTCATTAATAGCAAAGAAAGATAGATTCAAAATCTAGAGCCTTGCTTTCTAGAAGTGTTCGTTAGATATGTGTATAAACGGCAAAAAAAAGAATTTGCGTTGGAATCGATAAGAAGAGATATAATAACAAATGAGATCACCTGACATTGTTTTGATTGTACTCCTTAAGGGAAAAAAACAATCTATTAGAGAAAAAAGATATTGAGAATAACAGAAAAACTACAGCTGATATTTTGAAACGAAACTGTTTTATTGTTTTGATAAAAGCGCTAAACTTGTTCTCATAAAGTTGAAACTGATGAAAAACCGGCTGGTTAAACTGTTTCAACCGATCTGATCCGGCCGAACCGGTTACAACGTTGGTACGCATACTGTCAGCTGTGGTACTACTATTGTTATTAGCATTATTTCCAGTTACACGTATTGTTCGTATTAAATAGATGTGACGAAAAGTTATGAATCACTACTATTCATAATAACTCTGAGATTTTTCTCTTTTTATTTCGATGTATTTTCTTCTTGTTGCCATGATTCATTTTTTTGGAGCCATTGGGAAATCTGTAACAATATATTACATTGATTTCTGAATTCTTTTTTTGCGAAAATTATCTTGAAAAAGTACTGCTAACTGATAAATTATACAAAAGAAAAGATTCTATATTTAGATTCAGCAAAAAAGATCAAAAAGTATTTTCAGAAAACAGCGTAATTAAAGATAATGTTTCAAACTTTTCATACATTTGTATAGCCAGATTTTTTTAAAATCGTTCGTCTTATCTCAGTCATGTGTGCTTGGATTTTTGTAGTTATCCAATGCTGTTTGAATTCTCTTTAACTATTACCTTACGACAGAAAGCTGAGTGTAATTTTCAAAAAAAAAAGTCGAAGTGACGTCAATTTTTCGACTCTGAGCTTCGCTAAATACAATTTCAAATTGATTTGTTCAGCTCTTTGAGTAAATAAAATCATCTGTTAAACCTGACTATGTCTGCCAAGGACTTTATTGTATGTATAATCTGAGACACGTCTTGTGGACTTAAAAAGCTCCTATAACATACTTCTTGACGCCAGGCAATCGGACATCTAGAACATATCAAATTTTTACTGAACTTTACTGCTTGATGAAAACGTACTACTTTAACGTTGACTCATTACGTTAAGTATGGAGCAAATGCTTTGATGTCCATATGTTTTCAAATTTTGCTTGAATCTCACGTGATTTTTCAATGATTATGTGATGGTTTGATTCATATATTTTGAAATGTTTACGTTGCTCTGTCACTCTCACTACAAACGTGGTAGAGTTCTAATGAAATATTCAATAGTGGTATTATCACATATACACTTACTGAGACAGAACTATCATAAAAACGAAGACACTCAGATCGTGTGTATTCGTGTCATACGATAAGCATCATCCTAAACGATTATTTATCTTATCGTGTATGACATTAATAAAGAGATAGGAATGACGTATGTGAATATATATATATATATACTGATGTGTTATAGTTTGTCATAATTTACGTCAAGATTTCACTCAAAAGAAGAGTGAGGGTTGACGAATGACACAACTAAACCATCATTTGTGTATCGTATTTTTCCAGTTCTGCATTACAGTTCTGAGAGCCTGTTCTAAACTCGAAAGATACTTTCTTCCTTTACACAGTCTTCCGTATTCGCTATTGATTTATTTTAAAAAGTAATCCAGGATAATAAACGTAAAAATAATAAGCGTAAAAACCATAACTGAAACACTTCATCGAATTTTAGAGAGATGGAACTTGCGCTTCTCATCTGTCCATTTTATATGGTACTTTTCGAAATAATGCAACAACGTCTTTTGTCAAGAATGTTTCTATCTTTTAAGCATAGAATGTATGTAAGCTAAGGGCTGTATGTAAGTTTTGGGAAAATGAGACACAAAAGACACAAAACCGTCCGTTATTCATACTCATAAGTGTTTTTTATTTTCTATAACTTATTTTCAAGTTTACAGTGCACTAATTTTTTTTATTCCAACTATCGGCTAAAACGCGTACCTGTCACCCTCTGTTGCGATGGGTTAAAGGTTGAAACGAGACTCTTTTGCTTATTCTGTTCTCTAACCGAGTACTAATTTTAAAAAATGTATGTGACCTGATAGAAAAGGATCTACTATTTCCAATGATCACCTTGGTTTTAAGTTTAGTTGCTCCCACCCATTCAGGAGCAATGGCCTCGTAAATCTCCCTCATTTCTGATGTAATTCCGTCACGAAAGCGAGTAATAACTCTCTTTACGCTTTACCTGGTGCCTTCTGGAAAAAATCAAGCAGATATTTGGACTGAGCGCTTCGAGAGCTGTCAAACCATGTATTTTGTTTTGCATTTCAGTTCATTCTTAGAGGAGAAAACATGCATGACGGAATTACATATCTATTCTTCAACGAAAAATACACTCACGAGAAGATCAGTTTTTAAGCTGGCTCTAATCATATACTTTTTTCTAAGAGGGGTATTGTCCCACAGACCGATATTTTACGCATAAGAACGTATCGAATATATTTTTTTCGGTAAAAACCCTTCTTTTGTTTTTTCTCGTATCGACTTGGCCAATTAATTTGTCATCTTCAGTTGCAGCGCGTTGCGTCATACTTTTTCTCTCAAAACAGCCTTAAAAGCTCATTATCAGATACAGTTTTTTGTGGATTACGAATATCGACTTTAAAACGAACGAAACTGAAATTTTTAAACTGAAAGCACGAATTTTAAATTTTGTGTGTTTTTATTTTAATTTCCTGACCTACTTAGCTTTTTACAAAATTTTAAAAAGTATCCGGTGGATAAAAAATTAAATTCTCTACAAAATGCACTATTGATTTTGTCAAAACAATCTTAAAAAACATATCTTACACATTAAAGAAGTTTTAAATGGTTTTTGTCGAAATCAAAATGGTACTTACTATTTTTGAAACAATTTTATGAAAATCAAAAACATTTCTCTCACCGTTTTGTTTGCTCAGTTGGATAGAGGGCATTCGGTTGCATAAGACTCCATGCAAATCAAATTTATAGAGGTATTTTTACTGGTAGAAATATAGCGATAAAACCCACCGCAAGGAAAGGGAAAAAACTGATGTAATTCCATCACGGAGCCATTGCGCTTGTTTCTTTCAATTTAAGCGTTTGTGAGTGAAAGGAAATAGATGATTCGAAAGCTCTTTTTACTCTCTATAACTTTTATGTTAGACTTTTTTTCTGAATATGTTTTGTTTAAGAGCACTTTCAAAGTTTGTAGAACACTAGAAAAAAAAGGTCAGAAAATAGTTGTCCTGGCATCTATTTTGCTTATAAAAGCTGTTCTACTGAACCGGTTCAATCAAAATTTTTATCATAAACCAAGCATCCTACCGCACATATCTACTAAAAATTTAGTCAACTTTCGTTTAGTATTTGAGGAAAAACAGAGAGCTCAGAAGGTGAAAAAATGCAATGAACCAGCTTTCGCTAAAATTTGAACCAACACCAGTATAATAGCGATGCATTATAACGGCAAGACTCCATCAGATACAAAAGTACAAATAAACTAACAGTTTTGAAACTTTGCCAGTGCAAAGTTAGGATCGAGTGGAAATGTATCAGCCACACTAGATCAAATAGCAACTTGTTTCATAAAATAATATTGAAAAAAGGGAATTTTAAAAATAAAGTTTAAACCTATGTCTGGCATATATCCGGCTTATTGTAGCTCATTGCTAGAAAAATACAAGGAAAGATTATTTAGTATTTCTTTGAGTTGGCCCTAATAAAGGCATACAGAATGACAGAATACTTCAAGCCATTTATACAGTTTCGATCAAACTCCGTATAAGCTACTTGCAGTCAAGTCACTCAGCTGTCAAAGATATTTTTCTTTCGACAGGATTGAATCATCCAGATTCGAGCCACCATGAATTACATCCATAAATTTTGATTTTCTCAGTAAAACTTTCTGTCTATTAAGTAGACATGCTGTTATACAACGAAAAGGTGGCACAGTGTAGGATACAGTAAACGTGTCTTCTGCAGAGGTAATATTAAATGTCTACGTTATAAGTTACTTGTTGATACAACACATTTCAGAGCACATCTCTCATGCCTTCGTGCATAACACATTTTTATGAAAAAGAAGAAAAATTGAATTATTGGGTAGGTTTCAGGGATGTCATCTCTAAAGGTCCAAAAAGGGGACAGCATGTTTTTATATTTCAAATGTATTTTCTTTTTTTGCTAGTTACACCGATTTTTTTCACACAAGAGAAATATATTCACATAGCAGTACAAAACAAATTCATTTTTAACAACAACATAAAAAAGCATAGATATTTATTATACACGTTATCTTTTGAAATTATACTTTTCACCGATTGGATATCTGTTAAGGTTGCTACCATCTATTCCCAGTTGAACAACCCTAGTCCACTTTCCCTGACGAAGCCCTCGGTGAATCCATGGAAAAACGTAAAATCCCTAGCGAGTGGGAAGAAATAATAAAGTCCCTGGTGATTCACTGGTGACTCTCTAGGGATTTCTTAGGAAGAATGTACGATATATTCACCGTTTGTTTTGCATCTGCAGAAGTATATAAAACGTGAAAATTTAAACAAAAACATCCCTTCTCTTTAGATTAATTTCTTGCTTTTTCAGATGAAACTCGTCGGCGTTAACTCGTCATTTCCACATGAGTTAACTTTGCAGCCGAGTGACTCGTCCACTGGACGAGGTTTACTGAATGGCTCAGATGAGAAAGAATTTTAGAAAGAAAGTGGTAGTTTTTCTTATATAAAACAAATTTCAGTTTGATAGAAAATCGATGAAAAAAAAAGCTAAATCACACTTAAAATTGAGCACAGGAGTCAAATGCAGCATTTATTCGTTTTCGAGAACCCTGAAAAATCCGTAGGTGATTTCCTGGTGATTTTTCAGGGAAAGTGGACTAGGGAATCAAAAACTTCTAGGATGAGTCATCGCGAAGATACGTTCACTAAAAAATGAAGTACAGTACTGTTTAAATACGATTTTTCAAAATTCCTGAAAAGCGGACCAAAACTGAGCGGACAGCGGAAACTTTGCCGACAAAAGTCCAAAAAGCGGATCAGTTGGCAATTCTGGTAGAGTAACCAATCCTCTTTAGTCTTTCTCTAAATCAGTGAATCTGTCAGTCTCCTAGTATTAATTCTTCTAGTGATCTCAACTAGTATTAAAGTTAGCATTCTATCTGGATATATTATTGATTCTTCCTTCGACTAATTAAGAATAGATAGAGCCCTGAATATCTGACATTTACATATTTATTCACAAGTAGATCTTATCCAAATGATAGAAAAAGAATTTTTCTACTTCATTTGCGATGACTATAAAACGTGATACCATTTTAGACACATCAATTGCTTGTCCTCCATTCTCAATTTTTAAGTTTTCTCCTATAAAAACTTTTAAGCGCTACTACCAGTTGTACTAAGATATAACAAGAGGATGAAAGATGTCTATTCTTGTGTATATAACAAATTTGTACACAAAAATATCCTTCTGGCAATAATCATATGTATATAGAACAGATTAATCAAAGAAAAACAACGCATACAATCAAGGCTATTGTGGTACATTTATAGCCTGTTCGAAAATATATCACTTGAAATATTTCATATCGACTGTAGGAAGTACTCTCTACTGAAGACATATTCACTACGACAAACTGACACTAGTTTTCTGAATATAAATGCAAATTCTTCATTTTTTTCACTATGTAAAAAATTACGTTCACATATGTCAAAGTTTCATTTGTATAATCGGATGTAGAATTCATTTGCGTCCCGTCTGTGTCAAGATGATTTGACTGCACCTGGATAAAACATGTTGATGGATATTAACCCTGGCTCTTCATTCACATTTCGACCCGGGAAGCTCTCAATATATGTTCTTTATCTCTCTCTCTCTCTCACATACACAGAATACTTTATAATTTCAGTGTGTCTGTGAATATTCTCATAAAACTCTTATCGTCATCAGTTCATTTAAAGTTGGTTTAGTGATAAAGAACATTGTTTTATATCGTTAAATGAACTATGTATGAATAAAAAGTGTGTACTACATACGTAGCTAAAATGAGTTGCGTTTCTGACAATAGTTAATCAGTGAAGGTCAAGAAATATTCATCATGATTGACATATGACTTACACAACTCTTGAGAAAAAAAAAAGGAGAAAAACTTATATAAACATACCTAACGATATAGATTACCTTGGAACACGCTATGCATCCACCTTCCAATTGTTGTTGAGCAAAAAAAGTTATTTTTTTTCTGACGTAAAGCTGTTTGTAATTGTCCAAATAGTTACTTCTTAATGGAGACCACTTATTCATTTGTCTATCTATCTATCTCTTATACTAAAAATGTGATCCAATACTGAAAATGAAAAGATTTATATTTTATTTAAACTAAGTAGAAAGTAGTCTCTATTAGAAATTGAAATACATAGATTTGATTTTGTTTTTTTGAATTAACTACTTTACTCTCTAATCACAAAATAAATTAAAATTCATACAAGAGAAAAAATACAAAGGACAAAAATGAAAACTGTAATTCTATACAAGAATTGACTTGAATGGACAAACATTATGTTAGAATATGCTTGTTTCAGGTGATCAGGTGCATGCAGTCAAAAAGTGTGACTTTCTAATAATCTATTATTCTAACCGAGATGTCTATATTTTGTACAATATGCATTAGTTCATACTTTTCAGAAGAATTACAATTTATTACATAGGATTCATGAAAGAGACCACTTTTTAGATTTAAGTAAAATATAGATCTTTTGTATTTTTGAAATGAGATCACTTTTCTAATTCACAAATTTGTTTTATTAAATCAATTTAGAAGACACGATTCAAAGGTTTTGTTTTAATGTATTTACTCTTTACATATTCACTATAGAGTCATAAACCAACTGAAATTATAGCTACCATATCATATATAGGTCGAAAAATGAATATTTCAAAATTGACTAAGAAATGAATTTATAAAAACGATAGAGAGAATATTTTAAAATGTTCAGTTGAGCAAGTATTTCAGTATAACTTTCAACTAATAGAGCTTCTTATGAATTAATCATCCGTTTGTTCTCACATCTAATTGAATCACATTGATGAATGTTTTGTTAATGTTTTCCGACAAAAAAAAAAAATGATGATTAATTGTCTAACAGTACAATACATCTGGCTTAATTTTCTTAGAATATTATGTATATAGACTATTAAGATATTGTCTACCGATATGTTTATTATACGTTAATGGAAAACAATAATACAAAAAATTTGTTCACCATATATAAGAAGAGGAGAAAATTAGCTAATGAAGGAAATAAATATATAAACACGATCAACGTTCTTTAGTAGAAACTACAGACGAAGAAAAAAAAAAATCGTTATTTATGACAGATTCTTTTGTTTCTTTCTTGACATAATTTGTTAATAGGAAATAATCAACACAGTAAATTAATATAATAGCAGCAACACAAAACAGAATTGAAGGGAGGAATCAGAAATGTTGGAAAAATAAAGAAGTGTTCTAGTCTAAACTATTACACATATGTTGATGACAACGTACATCAGCAAAGTTGTATAACATGGTTAGAATACACCCATTTTTTAAACAAAAACTCAGTGTATCGTGCTTTAGATTTCAAAAACTGATTTTATCAAAAGTGTACTGTAAAAAAAAATCGTTGATTAAAAAATGAAAAACGTTTTTCTAACTATACCGCAAAAAAAACCAAGAGTACAAAAACCCTCCAAAAAACGCACTGATAATGCGTTTTTTGCAAGGTTTTTTTACGGATTTTGAAAAACGAAAAAGTATTCGGTATAGTTACAAAATGAAAAAAAACTTTTTTCGTTTTTTAATCTACGATTTTTTTTTAGAGTGTACTACGAAGAGAAAAGCTGATCATATCAATCCTGTAGAGGAAAGAGGATTTCATTTACTCAGACGTTTTCGTGTGTAAGTGCTTTATTTTCTAATAAAGATAACAACAATAACCATTCCTTTGTGTAAATATATGAAATATTTCGAAGCAAAACTATGAAGATCTTGTTCAAAACTTTTTAAAGTATATTGATGTACTAATCGGCTTTGGCTTAACTGATCAATTCTTTTATTCTTCAACTTAGAGAGATCTTTCTTTCATTCAAGAAGTTACCTGTATATTATTTAATCAGCTCACATTGGTATTAAATGTAACTCTGACCTCGATGATGCAATTGATTGATGATTGCAACACAATCTTTATTATTTAAAATGAAACTCAATTTTTGTGTTTCATGTTATTCTCTTTCTTCCTCGACATTTTACCTTTTGAGGATGAGATAAATTTACGGTCGACTCAATTCTCTTACATATACCTATTTATCTATCTATGTGAGGAGACCAATAAAATTCAAAAATTTGTCTTTGACATAAAGGTAATGCTATAAAACTCTCCTATATGCATGATATATGCAAATACCTTCCTGTTGGAGGTTGAACGCTCGATGGTATTTTAAAACATAAATCCTAATCTCTTTTTTTTCTCTCTCATTCTTGTTGAAAATAAATTACAATATTTTTTTTTGTTTGTTTGCTGAAGTACTTAATTCAAATTTTAATAAAATCGATAAATTCTATAGTACATTGTTTTATCAAGTACAAAATATACCTTTATTTTACATTAATTTTGTCTTCTCCCTCTCTCTCTCTCTCTCTCTCTCTCTCTTCAAAAAGTAATCTATAGGCGAATATTCATAGGTAAAATTAGAAATATTTGTATAATGAATAAAAGACACCTACCTCTCTCTCTCAGCTTTGAAACATTCTTATTTCATTTTATCTTTGTAACAAGGAAACAAATGATATTTTTATTTATTTCACAGAATCAATTATCAAATGTGATTTCTTGTCTCTCTAACGTTTTATACAATAGACTACTACTCTAACTATGGTTCCTCCATCGTTATTTTTCTTTTTTCCCTTGTCGACCTTCATATATCGCCTAGTACAGTAGATATAGATATATTGTTGACAACCAAAACTATGACTTCTTTCCTTATATTATAGACGCTTTTTTTTCGTATATTATTATGATTATTCCTAAAGAGTATTAACTACTACCATTGCACATTTATACCGTATACATTGGTGCTTGAGATGATACATTGTGGTTAAGAGTTACTTGAAGAGAAAAAAAAGAAAAAGAAAAAGATTCGACAAAGACTTTAATGAAAAAGATTTGTAAAATGAAATAGAAGGAAAACGAGAGAGAAGATTAAAAATGTTAAATAAAAAAAAAAAATAATAATGGATGTGCGTGTGCACACTATCAAAAAAACTCATTTTCTGTTCTCTGTTCGCGTTATTCACTTGTGCAAAAAAAAAAATTAACTTCTACAATTTTCTTCTAATAAATGTGTAATATACATGCTCTCTTTGTTTGAAAGAAGTGTGTAACCACATTAACCTCAATTAGCTTAAAAATGATTTATCTTTCTACATCCTACCTACTGTTATTTAAAGATGTTTACTCATTTATGAAGAAAAAAAAGATGTTTTATGTTCTCCTATAAAAAAAAAGAAACTTTCCCCATTAAAATTTTCTTCCATCCAAAGAGTTAGGTTATGCGATTCTTTGACCAAAACTATCCTTCATCAAATCTACATTTGTTCTGTTATTGATCGTTTTTTATTACTATGATTTATAAATTTGGAAATTTTTTTCCCATTACGTTCAAGGAAGGAAATAAATTGTACTTTCTTTTAAATATCAAAACAAGCTGTTGTTCCTTTAAAAAATAATAAATTGAAATTTAATCGTTATCATTTATTAATTGTATTTATCTAAAAATGAAGGTTTTTATAATCGTCATTGTCGTCTATATGTCATAAAACAATAATAATAATCAAAACAACAAAACAGTTTCTAGTTACATTGAGACTTAAATCTTGAGGTTATGGTACAAATTACAGATGTATAATAACGCATCTTCTCTTTATTTGACATGTCATTCTTCATATTTCATTAAATTTATTATCTATTATAAGTCATTACAACCCATATCGTATATACACACACACACACATATATAAGTATATATATATTCTTCAAATAGCACAAATCTTACTCATACAGACTATCTTGATGTATCATATGTATCAGTAATCTTTGAGCTTAGAAATACATCAATATTAGTTAGTATCGTTAAATTAGCGAATAATTTGAAAATGTATATCATTATGAGTCTATTTTTCATAGACACAGTCATACTAAAACAAATTATTAGCTCTTTGACATCAATGAACAGACGTCATTTTATTTCAACGACAGTGAAGTGTAAGTCTCGACGGACAGATCTGAGTCCGAACTCGAACGCGAGTCTAGACTGGTAGATATTTTTGTGGATTCAGACTTGGACTCGAATTTTCTTAATTTTATACACGAGACGAACATGCAAAGTAGTCAAAAATCGAATATCTATTCAAATCTCAGCAAATAAACTAGAAAACTTTTATGTATTCTGGTTATATCGGCATTCATTGAGTGTATTTTTTTCTCCATCAGAATTTTTGATTAGACATGAAAGAGCAAGTTTTACGGAAAAAAAAATTGATCTCAACTGACATTGTTAAAATGTAATAGAAGTTTACTTATATAACTTTTTCTGTTATAACAAGATTAATGTGTTATACGACAGATGAGAGAAAAAAGAAATATAAAATAACGACACCGAAAAGCTTTTTAAAAAGTATCGGATTCTAAATGACCTCGGGACTTGGACTCGGCACCTACCGGCGGACTCACATGAAAAATTCTAATAATTTTTTAAAAATATTCTATTATAGTAACATAAGAGATGAAACACTGCATATCATCTGATGGCTAACAATAAAAAACATCAATAAAATCTTGTCAATGTCTTTGAGTTGCAAAAAAAAACAAAATTTTTTATGTATGTTTAGTCGTCTTCTTTTTATTGTTTGCTGATATAAAAATATTTTCATCGCGTTCGTCAACTAAAAATTCGTTGTTGACAGATTATGATCATAACAGAAATTATGCGAAAAAAAAGCGTCTATAATATAAGGAAAGAAGTCATAGTTTTGGTTGTCAACAATATATCTATATCTACTGTACTAGGCNTTTTGCTTATATAAAAATATTTTCAACGCGTTCGTCAAAAAAAAATTGGTTGTTTACATATTATTATAAAAACATAAATTATGCCAAAAAATAAAAAAAAAAAAAAAAAAAAAAAAAAGGAAAAAAAATCCTCAAAAAATAAGTCGAGTAAGTACGGTAGTTGTCAAATATCAACACTCTATTGATATTTTGTTTTTTTATATATTATCATATATTAATCGTGGTTAGAAAACATGACAAACATAACAATGATGTTTTTTGTTTGATCTAGTTATCCATCTTAGATGAAAACTAAGAGCACACAAATGTTCTCAAAGTATAAGACTCATTAGAAAATGAAATGAGAGTGAATTTTTTTTTCAAAAACCTCCTTTTCTAACCATAAATTAAATGAATTTTTTCAACAAATTTTAAAATTATAATGTAGAAATATATAAGAGAACATACCAAGAAAGTTCAATATTGATAATATAATTTTGTTAATTATTTCAATAATATAGCATAAAAATTGCTACATGAAAAAAAGAAGGTATGTCTTTTCCTTCTATTAAATGAATGAATAGTCTAGAAATAAAGACATAGAAAGAAAATGACGTTACAGAAGACAATGTTGGTTTGTGTTAATGCAATCTTCTTCTCAATTTTCTCTTCTTTTTTTTTCTTTTCTCCTTTATGATATATTTCTTATAGATAGATTACCATTTCTCTTCATCTCACTCTTTTTTTTTTTTTTTTTTTTTAACTTTTTCTGTTGTTACAATACACAGTTATTTTTCTCTTTTTCCTTGTTTTTCTTTTATTTTTTTAAAAGAAAAAAAATCATTTCCTCCTTTCTGTACATGAATTTATAATAATTTCACCTGCGTAGCAAAAAACTTTCAAAATAATAATTATGATAATTGTTCACTAATTTCAATGCATCGAATAAAATAACAAAATCAAGATAATATATATTTTTTTCCCATTGAAATTACCTTGAGAAGTGAAGAAGATTTTTTTTTTTGTTTTTTTTTTTATTCATACAATATAAAATAAGAAAAAAAAATTATCTTTAATTGATTTTTTTTGCTGAAAAATTATTTGTGATTATCATGGAAAAAGCAAAATTAAGATTAGATAATGTGTACGTCTCAACTTGAATGAACAGAATTCACCTTCAAAATGAAATTTATATAGTACTATCATTTACTCATCTATACAAACATGAAAAAATGTCCTCGAATTTTAATAATGTGCTGTGATTCAAAGTATATCATCAGAAAAAAATAATGACATATATCGTCATTTAACTTAAAAAATATAAATGAGAGAATTTAAATTTTTATGTACTCAATTCAAAACATATGTGAAGTTAGATTAGGAAAAACATCTGTGTTATCATTATTAATAGAGCATTTGTGTCTGTCTTCTTCTGGATACGCATTAATCACACGTGCGTAGAAACAATAGAGAAAGGATTCTCTTTTTTCGACCATTTAATCATACAATTGAGAATAACCATAAGTTACGTGCATCAGTCTAGAAGAATGAAATATATTTATTTTTTTTTTTATCATAAGATTTTACGATATTCCGAGATTATGATTATGATTTGCATTTTTTTTTCCTACATTATGATGCATTTTTGTAATTAACTGTATAGGCACATTGTTACATTAACCCGGTCAATGTCATGATATTTTCAAATGTAATCTTATTAGAGTCGTGTTAATAGGGCAACAATAGTTTTATGTATGATAGAGTATAATACAATATAAATGAAATTTTATGCTGTTTTTACTTTAATACTATGATAATTTTTGAAGAAATTGTCACATGATTAAAATGAGAAATTATCATATTTGTGATTAATTATCTAAAATTAAAAATTCAATGTTTTTCCAAAGGAAAGATGTTTACATTGTTACGTTTAGTATTTAATCACGTAATCCTATTATCACAATTTTAGATCTCTTATCTCTATGACTGCTGTTGTTGTGTTGTTCATTATGATTTTTTTTTTTTTCTTCTTTTATATTATCTAATATGATCACGTATACATTGTTGTTGTTAAAAGTTTTGAAAAAAACGATCTGTGATGTCCATCACAAAGATGAGAAATAAAAATCATTACTCTTGGACAGGTTTATTATTCACTCTTACCTCACACTTCTATTGTTTTTAGTTGACAGAAAGTTATTGATAACTATTTCCAGATTCTAGTTAAATATACTCCAAGGGAGGGAGAGAACATCACTATAATTAACAATATCAACAACAGCAGTTTATTATATAATATATCAACATTTGGATAGAGATCTTATTAACTATATATTTGACATGTATATTAACAACCACAATGTTATAATGTTGATGACTAGGAAATCTTAGAACGAATGAAAATCATACATTTTTTTTTTTTTTTTATTAGGTCTAAGTTAGTTAATCAAGCAACAAATAAAAATGTTTAATGACCGTACAAAACAACCAATTTTCTATTATTAACTTCTTTTATAAAAAATAAAATTGTATTTTTAACCCTTTGGACAAATAACAAAGAGTATCACATAGTACTTTGTCTCCTTAAAGAAATTTTTTTAATATTTCAATACTTTTACTAATTAAAATGTAGATAGGAGTAATGATGATAGAATTGTGAATCAATATTAAATAATTCTTTGATTTAAAAATAAACGAATTAACATTATTTTTATTCAACTTTTTCTATTCAGTATATATTCACTTTTGATTAATTGAAGACACATTTATTTATGATTTGGGTAATAGTGTCAAAACATTAGTTACTGTTATTGACAACAGAGTATGATTTTCTATTTTATATACTTTAAAGTTTTTTCTTATCGACATATAGTTTCCTGTTCGTTGAAAATTTATTATTTTGTTTACAATTCTATTTGTAAGGCTCAAAAGACATTTTAATTCTCTCTCTTTCTTACATATGTTATGGTAGTTTTGATGTTGATCATCATCGCACTCCATCAGTTATGACAGGTAGAAAAAAAGAAAAAGAACATATGTGTAGTTTTTGTTTAATCAACTTTTTCTAGTAAAAGAAAATAGACTCTCATACATTCTTCAGATATTCAATAAACTATAATAATAAAAAAAAAAATACAGCAAACAGTTAGTCTTAAAGAGGAAAACAAGTGTATTCCAGTTTTTAAAAGCTTTATTATGTCTACAAAAAATGAAGATAAAGTGGGTGGAACATATTTTTTATGATTCTATTGAGATAACATGGATAAAAAAAAGAATTTTCAGCACTATATAGCTCTATTAATCTCTCTTTTTGATACTCCATGCGAGGTTACAAAAATATCACAACAATAACAAAATGTGTTAATCGACGTAGTTTTAAGACTAAATCGGTACGATATGGATAATTAATATTTTTCGTTTTTCTCTTGCGAGTAGATTAATTCAAGGATTTATTTCAATCCCTACATCGATAGAACACTGATTTACAAATTGTTTCATATTTTTAACGCCGATCATTATTTCAAATGTTCAATATAATTTAAGTTTTCGTTATTTTATTGAGTATTGGATTTAGAATAACTACTCAAGTCTTATGTCATTTGGATGAACTCCAGCATTAAAAAAAATCAAGTATCCATCTAAACTACTAGATTTTTACCCGATTGCAATGATTTGGTAACGACACTGGAAATCTAGTAATCGAGCGATTGCTAGATTTCTCCTCAGTTGCTACTATCGATTTATCGCTCGGTAATTGATCGATGTAACTATTGCTGGTTGCACATGCGGACCTATCTAGTTAAAAGTCCCTTTTCTAACCAGTAATCTAGATGACAACTAGTCATGCATCGCCCGATTGCAGACGAAATGTATCTAGATTTTTCCCATAGATGATTTTTGCTTGGGAAATAGAGTTTAGGATAATCATGTGGTAAACATTCATAGAACTTTTATCATTGAGGAATTAGGTGAGTTGTTTCGGAGTTGTATTCATAAACAAAGAAATATTACCAAGAAGTTGTATTGGCGGAGTATCCGATCTCATCTCTTCTCTATGTGTTTTCAAATGGTTAAACTGCACTAACTGACTTCACTCTTCCAGTATTTTTAATATTACTCCCATATAATCGGCTAAATTTTCTTTGGATTCAAATCTTACACCTAGCCCGATTTTTGTTCTTAATGAAAATATATTACAAAAATTCTTCGATTACTTCTAATCTCAAAATCAAGAACCGCGATTTTGTTTTGAGGTGAAGAATTGTAGATTCCGAAAATCTGATCAAATCACGATCAATTGTCGAAAGACGGTTCTGGTTACCAGGATGCAGCACCATTCAAACAATAGTTTCAAAACCCCTTTTTCTCGTCTAGGATAGGGTAGAATAGCATGGGATCACTTTGTCCTGCTCTAATTCAAAGGAAAAACAAAAATTGCATCACCATAAAATTGCGCGCTCCTCTGTTATCTCCGTATCAAATCTAATTTGTGATCGATTCAACTCCTTATTTTTCCTGTTATTTTCTTGGAAAAGAAAAATGTGTCAATAAAAAAGATGAGACGTGACAATTATTATAGAGTCACCTACAAGCACAAAACAAAATTTCAGCTACCGGTAATATTTTTTCTACGGTATACGTATACCGCTGAGTTTTGTCAACAAATAAAGAATCAGAACAATGCAAACTTTGTAATCATCATGTTTTATATATGTATACATATATCCTGAATAGTATATGTTTCTTACATACAAACTGTATATCTTTGTCATGGAGGATAACTGTCCATTTATCTTCTTTTTGGATTATATCCAGAGGTGTGAAATCTGCTGGACTTTTTACTAGAGCACGCTAAAAAATTTTGAATATTTTACACTAACAAAGGCAAAACAAAATACAGATTCCTGCATGAGTTTCATGATCGTTTTTGACCAAATACGGATAAGACAAATTAGATGGCAGCAAGAATATCTAGGATGAACATGACAGCTATTGAACTTGGCTTCGTAACGGTCCTCTCAGAAAAAAGAGAAAAAGAGGAGGCATTTTTTTGGACGAAAAACGGTACTAACAATATTGTGTACATATCAAAGTGGCTTAAGGCTCTCAAAGAAAAGATTTCATCCTACTTAAAGTATTTTTTTCCAAGTTTCACGAGTAAAAAACTAAGAAAAACACAGGAAAAAGGAGTTATTCTAGTTTAACGCAGAAACATATCTGAATGTTCAAATAGCATCGCTAACAAATGTCATATTTTCTTTAGCTAGTTGATTTTTTTCACAGTGTTTACCTTTCTTCATATGCTGTACTATCCACTGCCATCCTTTGTTCCCACAATCTAATTCGCCCGTTTTACACAATGTACATACGAATGTTGATTCGTTAGCACCTTGCTTTAACCATCGTCTCACAGGGACTTCATCTACTGTTTTCTGTAACCACGAGTGATTGAATTTTGTTTCATATGACGGTATTGATAACAAAATATATCTGAAACTACTTTCAGATCTAAAAATAGTGTGAATTCTGGTATTTTTGCTAAAAAAATCACATAAAAAGAGGAAAATTAGCTCAGAAAGGAAGTAAAAGGAGAGGTCTTGGATTAAAGAGGAAAAGAGGAGCATTACGTACCCAGTATTGGACGAATACATTTGGTAGATATATTAGTAATCGATTCTAGTCAATAAAATGCAGTTGACATACGAACATTATACTCTGCTGATGTCTCAAAGACAAAATACTAGACTGATCATGAATTACAGAAAAGGATAATTATCGTCACTGAATTTAAGTATGGAGTGGATACTAGGCAGTCGATGACGGTTAATCCTATGATATAATTTCTCCATAACGATAAACATCAACGGTATCATTAGTGTATTTTATTCCTTTATATCCTCATAGTTTTAACCACAGTAAAGTATGTTTTGTAATCCATGCAAACATTTTATAAGCAAAGTAACTGTCCCATCATTGATTATTTAGAGTTTCCTGATCTAAAGTTAATTGCACAGGGTAAATGACTGGTTTATTATGGTTTATTAAAAGGTCGTCGATGTATCGAATGTACAGTATTCAAAAAACATGTATTAAAAACTCTACAGGTTGAGTACATATTCTGAGTATTTTTCTCCATAAATTCAAATTCATATTTGTACAAAAATAAGTTTGTTAGAGAAGGACCGGGATCAGTACCCATGGCACAGTGTGCATCCAGGCGGACATTAGGGCGAAAAATGAAAATCGGCTTTCGAATGATTTAAATAGTGATTTATATACTTCAAGTGATGCTCTATCCAATGGCATAAAAATTGTTGTTACAAAATCTATGGATCATAGGAAAACAGATAACCAAAAAACCAAAAAATGGCTTGAAAAGAGTGGTATCGACGAGAAAAGTATAATTTTCACAACAGTCAATGGAGTTGTAATCAAACACGAGATATATTCTAAATCTACATGGTCTCGGCTATAGATTAGTAAAACAAAATTTTAATTTGGACGTATAAGAGCTGAGAAAATTTTACAAAAATTTTCTAAAGTGATTTTCCGAACGGCTATTTTCAGTAAAATGAGAGCGCCCTCCACAGCCCAATTCGAAGCTCGACCAAACTTTGGCAAAATGTTCGTCAACATGCTTTGTATCTATGGTGAATGCGCAAATGTTTCTGAAGCAGACAGCGGGTTTTCCAAAAAACCTGAGTTTTTCAGGTATTTTTCGTTTTTCTCGGTTCGGAAACGTTTTTATTCAACAAAAACTACATACTCGGAATCAGCGCAAGAAACTGCATTCAATGATGTGCGATTAGTAGGTTTTTTTAAGCAAAAACTTGTTGGATGTAACGGAACGCTAGAGTCGAAGCATAGTGTGACAATTTTGGCTAAGGATTTTGATATTTGCTATAGAAGCAGTCCGAAAGTCTATACACACTTTTTTACAGGTTTTCAGATATGCTCTTTCCAACGGCGTACTTTACAAAGTTTCAGAGTACTTATGTGTAGGTTTTCTAGAGAGCCGGTCTCTGGAGAACTCAGATGAAAGTCTCTTGGAATTTTGTAAAGCCACCCATTGGAAAGAGCATATCTGAAAACCTATAAAAAGGTGTTTATCGACTTTTGGACTGATTCGGTAGCAAATGTCCGCCTGGTCTATGGAAAAATGCACACTGTGCATGGATATCACAATTATCTGTCGAATCACAATTGTTCCTAGAGTAAAGTAGTTGTTTTCGACTAAAAAGTAAATCATTTCATTAAAAGCCTATCTGTTGATTACTGTAAGACTTTTGTTATTGTTCTTATGAGCATTTAAAGCACTCTGGGATGCAGCAAACCAGGTGTTAACCAACATAACCGTGTTTTGAGTCAAAATAACTTTTCTTTCCTATCCATTTCTTACTCTCAATCAACAGATTATGAGGTATACTAGTATAAAGTGTCGGAAAAACATAAATTTGAGCATTTCTTGCGGATTTTCTCTTGTTTATTTCTCTTATACGTTGCAATACTTTGTTTGAACGATCGACAGCCCCAAAACGATTGATTTTAGTTCTACTTTGGATATTTGTACAATATTTTAGTTGTTGTTGATACATTACACGCAAGGTGGAACACAATGTTTGAGCCAATGTTTTTGTACAACAAAAAGAAGATGATATTATAAAACGCTCTTTAAGTGAATTTTGACAAAATTTTGGAATCCAGTAAATTGTGGTATCCAATTTCATTTAACTGTCTTTCCAAATAGAACTTTTTACATATTACCGCAATATTTTATTAGCTTTATCAACCAGAACAATTACATACTTATCATATACATCCTCAAGTGTTTTTACAATGTCGGACTTTTTTAATTTGGGTTTACATGAACTGTACGCTCGATAATTTTGTCTTAACTTCACTTGTTTTATCCGCTGTTTAACATTCTTCAAAACTTCACTTTCCCATAACTTAAAAAAGGCTTTATCGATCTTTTCTTTTTCTGATATTTTTTCGGTATAACTTTCCAAACCTTCTTCGATATTCATGTAAGCAAGTTTCAATGAAAGTATTCATGTAAGCAAGTTCAGTTTGGAGCTGTGGCCCTGTTCGTAATTGTTCTCGAAGTAGCTTGTTTCAATGATCTTTAAATCGCCGGTTACAGTATGTTTGTGCTGAGAATTTTTAAAAAGACTAAAGTGACAGTCACACTTTGTATTATTGAAATTATTTACGTTGAAGTCAGTAACTGTTTGGCGATAATTAAAAATTTTGCTTCATATCGGTTTCATCAACTTGTACGTTGTCACCAATAAACTATCTTTTAAACTTTTTGGGAGAAGCTCTCCAATAAATTTCATATTCAAAATCCTTTTGACGTTAATATTTTCTACACCTTTGTTGATAAAACTGATGACTAAAGGATTTTCTTTAGTTCTTTTTTAGAATTTTGAGTATTTTGTAATAGTTGTTGTTTTACTTGTTTTTGATGTTTATTAAACTTCGTGAGACCTTGAATTGAGGTCGGTCTGGTTTGCGAACATCTGCAATTACATAATATCTAGATATTCAGATTAGGTCATTATCGGTACTTCAGTATCGGTACTGTTTTCGCGCAGTACCGAAAATTTTAGTTTGGTACCCTGTTAGGTATCGAATCGTTCGGTACCACGGAAAGTACTGAAAAGTTCCATACCTACGAAAAAAATTAAGGGACGAGAGTCTCCACGATTTAAGGAAAAAAAAGCTTCTTGTGAGTTCAAAAATAGATTTCGATAATGAAAAAAGCTTTGGTACTTTCGGTACCCGTACCGAGTTGGTACCGACAGATATTCTAATACTCAGTTGTTTAGTTATTCAGATGTTAAGATCTTCAGGTATCTTCCTGTTTTCTTTCACCGTGATCAATATCAGGGAGGGGCTCACTCTCAGCTCCTCGTCCCCTCCTCTCAGCCTTCCCTTTTCCCCATTTTCAGACGAATACATATTTTCAGTTTATATTATGCTTTTCTTTCACCATGATTACATGCCGATTTTTTTTCTTCACTTTTGGCGACCGGTCTGAATATTCAATAATCTTTCCCCAAAATATCAGCAGTTTTTTCCAAAAATCATAATTGTGAAAATCAGATCCTACTGCTTGAATTAGATTCCGGTAGTATTATCATCAAAATGATTTTCATCTTGAACTAAAATTCGAGGTTGTTTTAACGGCCAAAAGAAAGATTGATTTAAAATTCGACGACAGTGATGAATAAAATTATGAGACTGTTTATTATACAAAACTGTTAAATGTTTACAAATATTTTTTACCAACGTTAACTTTTGTGTCGACGATAATCTGTTATAGTTGTGTTTGCCTCTTTTCCGATTTTTACATTTATGAGCTCGGTGGAAAATATATTCAACTGAGTTATTAAGATCTATTTACGTATTGACATCTAAACAACGATTTAAGCCATATGGACGTAGTGTACGTAAAGATCGAATCCAAAAAGGCCCTTTTTTTTGCAGCGATTGTGTTTCCAACTTTCTGTCGTTGGAAATATTGATTAACTGTTTTATCACCACTTTTTATTCCATCGCGATGGTCATGCATACGAGCATTTGATTGCTATTGTGTTTGATCTACATACTGTTCTTTTACATTTTTTACACGTCAGAAGATAAACCATATCCTGACTTTTACCGTTTATGTTGATACCAGTTTGAAAAGCCACATTGTATTTTACATGAGCTACGGAAGAATGAAAATAATTAAGTGAAACAAAATTCGGGCATGTAACACATCCACGATCATTACAGTTAAAATACATATGCGTAATAAAAGCCTGGTGTACAAAAAAAAGAAATGTAAAACAGAATAATGAAAATAGATAAAAAAGAAAGAGAAAAAACAACAAAACAAAAATACGTATCACGAAGGGTATCTAGCTGGATCTGATGAGGATGCTGATGATGTATATTCGGTAGTACTGGTTGTTGTTTCAGCTGTAGCAACGTCTATGGGAGACGACGATGTCCTAGAATTTCTTCTTTGTTGGTCTGCTAATTCTTGCCACCTTTGAAGATTGCTTCTACAATAAAACAAGTTAGATGAGCTAAAATTTATAAAGAATTCAAGATTAACCAACCTTGCACCAGCTAACATTGGCGATGAATCAGGTAATACTCTCTCTAAAAGTTCGTAACATGGAATGCATATGCCGCCAATAAAGTTTACCTAAATTAGTATAAAAAATAATAAAAAATATTTCGAGAGAAAATAAAAGGATCACAGTACTTGATTTTTTGGTAATTCATAAGCCAATGAACGATTCATCAACGGTAATGGCTCTAGTCCTTGACGTTTTTCTTCATCTCCCTAATTCATAAACAGTAAAATGAATTGAATGTCATGTAAACATATTAAGCGTACGTATTAAATATAATCTTGACTCGATCAGAATTCAACGACGAAAAATTCTATTAATATTAGTTTGATATTCTAAGCGGTTTGAAATGAAATAGGCTTAGATTGCTTCATATAGAACTTATGGAAAAAAAATAACTTTAACACTTTTCATGTTTTTAATCCTGATCAAATTTCAACTGGATTTTGAATCAACTGAACTGACAATTCTGACTTCAAACTGTGAGAATAGGTAGTTAGGAATAAAATAGAGAAAGTTCAACTTTAAACAGTTCATTTTTGAGAGCTGATATTCCCGAGATATGCTGTGTATATGTCAGAAGTAGGTTATAGTTTAATTTGGGCTTTGACAAACTATATAGTTGCAAACATATTTCCATCTGTTAAATTAACTTCCCTCAAAATTTTCTTCGGCCATACTGGCACTACCCTGAGCCGAAAACTCAATAATTATACACATATGGCGCTGATTTATGGTTTCTTACTTCAACTCTAAAAAGTTTTATCTTCGAAAATCCCTAATTTTAAGCAGTTTTATTGTTGAGTTTAACTATCAGAACTTTTTTGCAGCCAAAAAGCAAAACGGAACATTTGGGACAAAACAAATGACTTCTGTTTTTTTCAACCCCTTCAAATTGACGACGTTAATGTCTGTATTTTTAACACGATCAAAGACTATTAATTCTTTGTTAGCAAGAGTGCCTTAATCAAAGATGTACATTGAAACGGTTTTATAGTCAACAGGCTAATGATTTCTCTGAAAAAATAGTAAATAATCACAGTTTTGACAGGTAGCGCATCTTTCTATGAAATCGGTTTTGGCTATATTTGAGTAAACGGTTTACGGTAACAATGTCATACTTTAAACGCAGAATTTATGGAAAGAATTAAAGGGTATCGAAGCCGAATTCTCTAAAAGTCATACCATTTATACTCAATTCATAAATGAGTCTTGTTTCAGTACAACAAGAACACGCTTACATATCTATCAAATAAAAGTTCTAACGTTAAATTAATAGGAAATAGATAAAAATTCTATTTTCCTCAACGATTTCTTTGATCGTTACTCGTACGAAAAAAAACAATCGATGGTTAAATAAAACGCAATATCCTAGTAGGAGTTGTGTCAGGATTAAACGCATGATTCATTTAATGGTATAAAAACACCTTTTACTTCATTCTTGTTTCAGAGAGAAAGAAAAAATACTTAAATAATGCTGAATTCTCGATCGAGTTGAGATGTACAATAAAAAAGATTTACATTAAAAAAAAATATGCATAATAGTCGACAAAGAAAGCAGCAAGAAAATAATTCATTTTTAATTTATGACAATCATCATTTATATATTTCTTACTTCCTCCCAAAATTCATCCATAATTGTTGATACAATATTTTGTTGATTAGTCCATGATTTATACGTGGCACATAAATCAGTTGCCGTCATTGTTAATGATTGCACATTTTTTCTAAATAATATTTACGAGGATTCTACAGTTTTTTTTGTCACAAAAATTAATGTTATACGCAATTCGAATATATGATGGTGTGTGTATGTGTGATATAAGGAATTTTAGGTTTTTCATTTCAAGTAACATCACAAACATTAGTAAATATAATTAGTTTATTATTAGATTTATTATTAGTAGTAAAAAAGGACAATAGAAAAGCGTAATCACTATAGACTGAGGCAACATCAAAACACAATATTGCTGCTGCTTTCTTTGTCGAGATGAATAAAAAAAAATGAAAGAAGAATATTTCGATTTAAAAATAATTTACTTGTAAATAAAACTCTTCCATAATTATGTTCACTGTTGACCTTTGTACGTGCCATAACTTATATGATGAACATAAATCTGCAGCAGTCATACAAACTCCCATAACTATGTGCCTATAAGTTAAGCAGATTTTTAAGCAAGAGTACGTACATATAGTTCAATATTTTAATAATGATTATTAAACATTACAGTACGAAAGATAAAAGTAATGAAGTGGTAGCATGCATGTAATAGCAACATCAAACGAAAGGATAGAGATTTACAACAAATGTAGTATAGAAGTAAATGATATAAAAATAAATATATCATTACACTCGGCGAATAAGAAGTCGACTTTAAGTAGGCAAATCTTCTCTCTATTATCGTTCTAATCACAATTTAGAGAGCAAATTTAAATGCTAAACAGATGGTGATTAAATTATCATTCGTACTTCGACTACGAAACCTTTATGTTCGCCCAGAACCATAAAAGGTTTCGTAGTCGAAGTACGAAACACAAAAGGGATTCATACGAAATCTAAAACAGTTTCGAAATGGTTGCACTTCTCTATAACCTTTTAGGTTTTGTAATAAACATATCTTTTTTAGAGAGTACAGTAGAATTAGCACCTCATCTTAAAAATGAGTATTCATTCTCAATGCTCGCTGTCATAGGACATTATCATAGACCAGTAAAATTATCATGATAATCGAAAAAGAGTAACATTTATATTGATGCCTATTTGTGTAATACTCTTTCATGTATAATAAAGGAATTTTGATGTGCAGACAACACACACTGTATTCACAAACAAATTTTTAGTGTGATTCAGTAGTCTTCTATTTAAAAATTTAAAATATGACTTACATGTGTTCAGAATTATTCCAATCAAACACATGATCATCTAATAATCGATTTAATTTTGTTCGATTTTCAAAAAATAAAACAAGATCTGTAGCTAATATACAGTGTCGAATATCATCTAATACGAGACGATATTCTTTCGAAGAAAAATGTTTGAATATATTATGATTTTCAGTCTAAATAATGATGAAAAACAATATTTTATATATATTTTTATTATTATTAAGATGCACCCAGGGCAGCCTTGCAGTGAAATTTATTTTTCGACACTTCATACACCATTCGATAGAGAATTTCGCGGTGATCACGAATATCACTTCCAAGGCTCTCAGAACCCTTTCCTCACT